>JAPXFY010006812.1:0-11980 GCA_030674185.1 Monoplex corrugatus | reverse complement strand
CTTCCTCTTCTTCTGAGTGACCAACGTCGTGATGACTGGCCTGTGGTCTGTGTCCAGGCCTGCGTTGAGGATGGCTCTTGAGTCTCTGATGTTGTTCCGCATTCTAGATCTTGCTAGTGTGAAGTCGATTTGAGATGAGACGTCGATATCGTTCCATTTGTACCAGGTGTAGATCTGAGTGGCTCTGTGCTGGAAGAAGGTGTTGGTGATAATAAGATCCTGCTCTGCACACAGTTCCAATACATGGTTGCCATTGTAGTTGCATGGTGTTCTGTGGTCACTGTGTGGACCAAGGTGTTTTGTCCATGGTGTTCTTCTCTCTCCGACTCTGCCATTGAAATCTCCCATGACGTACAGGTCTTCTTGGTCTGGGATGCTGTTGATGGTGTCCGAGAGTTTTTCGAGAAGGAGTCCTTATCCTCCTTTTTAGATATGTTTTATAAATTTTTATCTTTCATTGCATGGCTTCCAGAAGTGTTTCATTCCATCATGGTGTCTGCTTAATTGTGCCTTTTACTCGTCTTCCTTGTTCCACTGGCTTTTGTGAATATCTCTGTAAGCGTATTTTTGAAGAATGTCCAGGTTTCCTCAGTGGAGAAAGTTACGGAAGCTAAATCTTCCAGTATCTGCGTGATTTCATTCTTTATTTCCTGTTTGATTTCCTCGTGTTGAAGTTTCCTGAGATTGATTTGGTCTGTTCTTTCATGCTTGGTTCTTTTTGATGCTAGCATCAGTGGACTATGATCTACGCCCAGGTTAATGTTGGGAACAGCTCTAAAGTTTACAGTATTTCCCCTTAAGGTCTACCCACGTCGAAACAAACTCAATCTGTAATCTGTGATGACATGTTTAGATCATTCCACCTATGCCATGTCTGTGTCTGGCTGGGTTTAAGTTGGAAAAACGTTTTTTGCACAGGGAATCCAGTTGAAACTGCAGTCCGTGATCCTGTCACTGTGAGGGCCATTGTAGACTTCCCATGGTGTTCTTCTTGGGCGTAGTCTTTCATTAAAATCTCCGATGATAGTGAACCGTTCTCTGTCTGGGACAACGCCGGTGGTGTCAGCCAGTCCTCAAAGAATGATACAATACCAGTATAAAATATAGACTAGATAAAACATGGGCTAGACAGGACCTTTATGTAATCATAGCCCTTTTTGACTTGACCAAAGCTTTTGACCTGGTTCGTACAAGAGGTCTTTTTCGCACTCGTGGAGAAAATTGGTTGCCCGCCAAAGCTGTTGAACCTCAGTATCTCTTTCCATGATGGCATGCTTCGGACAGTGTAGTTTGGCGGATCATACTCAGAGCCATTTTTCTAGTCAAAGTGGAGTAAAGCAAGGCTGCATCATCACCTCAACGGTCTATAGGGTTTACTTCTCCCTCGTATGGTCATATACTTATGGAGCATGTGATGATGGGATTATGTCCGACGCCAGGCTCTTTGACCTTTCATGCGTCAGAGCAAGGACCAGAGAGCATCAGATCCTGATCTGGGAGGTAGTCTTTGCTGATGATGATGTCTTGATATCTCACACATAGCCTGGTCTCCAGAGGCTTGTCATCCCCCTACCACTTTTCCCAAGAGTTTGGCATTTTTATCAGTCAAAGTCAGAATACAAGCGAAGATCCCAGCAGCAGCATCCAAATGGTAAATAAATTCATCTTTTTAAGATTGGCAGTCTCCAAGAAAATGTCCCTTGACCCAGAGCTCAACAAGCAGATAGGGAAGACTGTTGCTGCCATGGCCAAACTGTCCGAGAGAGTGTGGAACATATAACAAGCACAACACAACCACCAAGACTGGAGTGTAAAGAATCTGCATGATCTATATGGATCAGATTACGAAGGAGGCAAACCCAGACCCTGAGGCACTCAATGAACTCATGTTTGCGGACGACCAGGCAATGGTGAACAATGACAAGATACAGCTACAGGAGCATACAGACCAGCTCAATGAAAGCTGCGAGACATACGGCATGAAGATCAGGGTCAGCAAGACCGAGGTCATGACTGTCAGTAAGAGACCAAACAAACTGGATATCAACATTAACGGAACCCAGTTGAAGCAAGCCAGTGAATTTAAATACCTGGGCAGCATCTTCACTGAAAATGGCAAACTAGACAGAGAAATCGAGACCAGATGCCAGAAAGCCAACGCAGTCAGCTACCAACTTGCCCCTCTCCTGAAACACCCCAGCATTCCCACCAGCACTAAGGTGAAACTCATCAACGCCATTTTTCTACCAACGCTGACATACCAGTGCCAGACATGGTCCCTAACTAAAGTCCTCGAGAGAAAACTGGTCACCTGTGAAATGAAATGCCTGAGGAAAGCAGTAAACAAGACAAGGCAGGACAAGATCAGAAATGAGGTGATACGAGACATGGTAAGAGCAACACCAATCCTACAACACATCGAACATATGAGGATCAAGTGGTTCGGACACCTCACACGTATGCCCCTAAACCATCCAGCTCTTCGGGCATACAACACCAGATACTCTGGCTGGAGAGCCAGAGGAAGACCAAGACGATGATGGAGCGACTCCGTGGCAGACACCCTCAGAGCTCATGAGATGTCCCTTCTCCAGGCCACCCTCCTTGCTGCTGACAGACGACTGTATCTCCCCGCGACGCCCACCAGTACAAGCGGAAGGAAAAAGTAAAGTAAAGTAAAGTATCTAAAAATCAAAGCTAGCGGAAGATTAAATGAACTAATGGCATCCAAGACATCGCTGCAAAAGCATTGTAAGAGAACCCAAAGATCAGTCATACATAAAGATATGGAGATGAACCAAACAAACTGTGCAAGCAATCTCTACAGGAATTCTACAAGAGTGTCAAAGCCATGAAACTGAAACGAATCATATGACCCAACATCAGTCATTGATAACAAAGAGGGAAATCTCTCAGAGGTTTCAGTTTCAGTTTCAGTTTCTCAAGATGACGTCTCCGCGCTCGGAATAAATTCCATTTGCACTAACGTCACAGGTGCCCTGTGATGGAGAAGGTCCAGAATGATCAACCTATCTCTCCAATGATTTTTACTAAGGCAGCTCGGCAATGCCCTGCTCTTCACGATTTTCAAGTGCCATGGGATCTTTAAAATTCTGTAAACAGCGGTTGTCTCTTCACTTCAGACAAACATTTCTTCGTGTAAGACATCAGAGTCTACGCTCCACTGATAAATTCATTAAAACAATGAAGTGTAGCTACTCTCAATAGTCACCTGATCCTGTTTTGTACAACAACAAACAAGATCATTATGTAACTCAGAAAGTTAGACTATAAACGAAGTGTAAATATTTTTTTATCACATTTCACGCACACACACACACATGAAGATCCGTCGAACGAGTTGTGGATACCTCAGATATACGTTGATTTTGAAGTCCTTTATGCAACTGATTTTGTTTTGCTAGTGGCGTGTATCTTTGTTTTCTGATAATTAATGAATGAAGATAAGTTCGAGAGAAAAATGAACTGATCAAAGAAACAAACCTTCTGAACATACTGGCTGATATTACCAACAAGTACAAGAGCGGTTTTCCTTCGACATATATAACTCTCACAAAGATCAAGTGACACGACAGCCCGCTCTGTTCAAATGATTTATTATCTTCTTCCCGAAGAGAACTCGTGATTTCCAAGATCATAAACTTTGACGAGCGTAAATGGAAATCAAGATTTATTGCATTTGTTTATTTTAAGATTTATCCTTCCTGCAATCTGTGTTCGAAATAAATCAAGGCAAAACAATCTACAGTCACCCCCCCCCCCCACCACTATGTTCACCACTATAACCACTTTCACTGACTACCAATACAGGTCGGTAATTTATGGTAAAGCCATAGTAGGGGTCTCCATCGTGCGTCAACTTTATACACTGTTTATATAACTGTGATCTTGAAAATAATGTTTAGTCATTCCGATCTACTTTTCTGAACAAGTCCTTCAAAACAAGTGTGACTGCCCGCGTTCAAGCAAACAGGAACAATACGCGTTCAAAATCTGTTTTCGTCTTTTTTTCTGGAACAAATCCTTGCTTTGCCTGGCTTATAAACAAAACCACTGCACATTCGTCAGTAAAGAAACAGTCAATAAGAGTGGGCCTGTGACGAATATTTCAGACGTGACTATGACTGAAGCTTTTGAATATACTAGTCCACACTTTAAGATGATGTGTTGATGGCTGTATGCTCAGAATCAATAATCGCAATTCTAAAAATATAAACTATTGTTGACTGAAACTGGAAAATCAGATATGACGTTTTTTTCAAAATGTTATTCAGCGTGATGTACTGTGATGTTCAAGTGATTATTGAAAAGTGTTATTATGTCCATCTGCTGTCTGTGACATACAGAGTGAGGCTTTGTCTGTGACATATAGACATGTGACATGGCCGGTATATTTTACTTATACAGACATACAGATACGAACAAACTCACACATACACTCAAATTCACACACACACACACAACACACACACACACACACACACAACACAACACACACACACACACACACACATACACACACACACACACACACAACACACACGCACACACACATATTTATACATACACTCAAATAACACATGCATACATGCATACATACATACATACATAATTACATACATACATACATACATACATACATACATGCATACATGCTTGCATGCATGCATACATACATACCTACATAACACATACATACATACATACATACATACATGCCTACATAACACATACATACATACATACATACATACATACATACATACATACATACATACATACATACGTACGTACGTAAGAACAAAATATACACACGTACCTTAACTCACACACACACACACACGATTTACGGAAGCGTCAACGCAAGCAAGCAAGCAAACACCACACACACACACACACACACACACACCACACACACACACACACCACACACACACACACACACACACACACACACACACACACACGTACACACACCCCATGTGCACGCATGCACACACATATGCCACACACACACACACACACTAGCATGTACTCATAGACATGCTTAATACAATCACACGCATACAATCAAATGCACACACATGCACGCAAACATACACATACACACGCACGTGCACACATACACACACCATACGCAAACACACACACACACGCACGCACACACGCACGCACGCACGCTTATACACATAACACATATGCAAACATACACACACTTACATACACAAACACACACACACACACACACGCACAAACACACACAACACACACACACACACACACACACACACACACACACACACACACACACACACAACACAACACACAACACACACACACACTTCTCTACGTGTCTCACTGCGCTCTCAGTGCCAGAGAGATGGGAGGTGAAAGTTCCGTCAGATGTAGTGTTGTGGAGACCATGGAGTCACAAATGCAGGTAGAAAATGTTTGGGAGAAGGAGGCTGTGAATCTGTGTTGTGATGATGGATGGTGGTGGTGGTTGTTGTTGTTGTTGTTGTTGTGTTTATTTGGTTTTTAGGATCATTACACTCGGGGAGGTTACCTTTGTGCTCATCTTTTTTTCGTCCCATTTTCTATGCCACCTTAATGGTCACAGAAGCTCACACAGTATTTACAATGCCAACATGATGATGTCAATGAGGATGATAATCATGATGCTTTGGGGTTCCATCTAGGACTGAGACTGCGTGACGGGGCTGTATTCTACGCTTACTATCATAATGTATCCTGGCGTCCACCAGGCCTGAGAGATACAGACACCCTGCGATGTTGGTCAGAAGATTTGAGCAACACCTCAATGATGCATCCGTGAAGTGGATGAAACTCGACTGTGTGGTCCCATTCTTCCCAGTGAGCCCATAGCACGTCCAGCTGGTCAGAGCCCAAAAATTCCCACAAGGCTTTTTGAAGGGACTGATGGGGATTCGAACTCACAACCTTCCAGTCGGTAGTCCGTTGCGCTAAACAGTACAACACGGCAACTGGTTGGATGGTGGTGTTTAGGGTTCGTGGTGAAGTTTCTGGGATGGTAGGTTTCTCGAGTGTCTGCACTGACTGGGAACAATGCTGCTGCTGCAAGTGATCTCGATCAAACTTCAGATATGGAGTGCGATGTGGGTTGCTGGATATTTGTTCTTGAATTATCACAGCCGTTATGCCAGTGGCATAGAGGCTTCTGTTTCAGTGTCATTTCTCAAGACGACGTCTCCGCACTCGGAACGAATTCCATTTGCACTAACGTCACAGGTGCCTTGTGTATGGTGGTCATGGCACAAGCCTTAGGCCTGCACATAAACCCTGAGCTTAGCCAACGTGGGCTCGTCCGGGTTTTGAACCTGGGACCTCTGGCAACCCAATACAGGGCAGCAAAGCAGACACGTCAGTCCAGTCTGTTCTGTGCAAGCACGTGTATGTGTATCCTAGGTATGTTCCAGGGCCTGTATTTCTACAGTTTTCGCTGTGTGTTTTTGGACCTTTCTTATCCTACTTGTTGTGGTGTAGGGTAAGGCAATCCAGATGATGTTGTTCAGGTGTCTTTGGGTGGTGTGCTCCAGCGATCTTTACATACTGTGTCTGTGTGTATGTGTGTTTGTGTGTTTGTATGTTGTGTGTGTGTTTGTGTGTATGTATGTCTTTGTGCTCGTGTGTGTGTGTTTGTGTTTGTGTGTTGTTTGCTTGTGTTTGTATGTGTGTGTGTGCGTGTGTGTGTGAGTGTTTTGTTTGTGTATGTGTATGTGTTGTGTGTGTGTGTGTGTGTGTGTGTGTGTGTGTGTGTGTGTGTGTGTGTGTGTGTGTGTGTGTGTGTGTGTTTGTGTTTGTGTGTGCGAGTGTTTGTGCGTGTGTGCTTATTATTTGTTTGATTATTTATTTATATATTTATTTATTTCATTTTTTCTTTATTGTAATTCATTTTTGCTTCTTACTTTCTTTCTATCTATCTTTCTTTCTTTCTTATTTATTTATTTTTTATCATTAATTAATTAATTTATTACTTATCTACTTATATATTTATTCATTTACATGTATTCATTCGTCTATTTATTCCTTTGCTTCTTGTAGTTATTTCCTTCTTCCACAAGCGATTTACCATGTGAAATTCAGATTGGGGACAGCACGCCACTGTAATACAGCGATGTTTATTTTGTTTTATATGCGTTGTAATTCTGTTTATCTGTCTGCATCGTCTTTTCATGGTGATGGTGTATGTGTGTGTGTGTGTGTGTGTGTGTGTGTGTGTGTGTGTGTGTGTGTTGTGTGTGTGTGTGTGTGTGTGTGTGTGTGTGTTGTGTGGTGTGTCTGTGTGTGTCTGAGTGTGTCTGTGTGTCTGTGTGTGTCTGTGTGTGTGTCTGTGAGTGTATCATTTATTTATTTATCTATCTATTTATTATTTATTTATTTGTTTATTTGCTTCCTGTAGTTATTTCCTTCTTCCACAAGGGATCTACTATGTGAAATTCAGATCGGGGACAGCACACCACTGCAATACAGCGCTATTCATTTTGTTTTATATCCTTTGCAATTCTGTTTATCTGTCTCCCTCGTCTTTTCATAGTGATGGTGTCCGTTGTCTCTTCTTTTGATCGCATTGGGCGAGTTGTTCGTGATTCGAGATGGTATTTTGCCAGGAGGTTCAGATGATTCAGAAATACCTTGTCTGGAATGAATAGGATCCATCATGATATTGCCCCTGTGTTGTTTCTGAATGGCGTGATGGTAGGGTCATTGTTATTCCAGAGGGTCACAATTGTCCATCTGGCCATGCATATATGTACACTTTGCCTTTTGTTTTTTTTTGTTTTGTTTTGTTTTGTTTTTTCAAAAGTAGAATTTCGGAAAATTGAGATGCAAATTAGTCTTTATATTTTGATATAATTAACATAACCAATATTGTAGTGGCTTTCCGCAAGCAGGAATATTATTTGGTCAATTTGATGATTTAGAGTGGTGGAAGATTGTTGTTTTTGAGTTGTTTTGTCTGTGTTTAACCTTCTCAACTTCTACGACGCTTCAGTGTCACCACACACACATTACTTCTTTCTACTTGCAAACACAGCTCCAAACCCATCCAAACCTGAAGGAAAGAAAAGCAAGATCTCGTATGAGGAAAGAGAAATTAGAGCACCTGGTCACAACAGGAAAGCTGGAGGGAAGGAGAACACCAGCTCGAACAAGGGAGAAAGTATTGGACAGACTTGCAGGGTGGCTGAGGACAGAGAGGGTGGGAGATGTACTTGCAGCGACAAGGGAGAGATTCGTATGGAGGGCCATGATCGCCAATGACATGCGGCAGGGCACATGATGATGATGAAAGGGCTACAGAATGTGGAACAGTGCTTTTTCCACAATGCTTTATTGATGGTAGTAATAACGCTATGGAGTTCCATTTCGGATTGATGCTGAGTGACTGAGCTGAACTCTACGCATATTTTCACAGTATATCCTGGTGACAGTGAGAAACAATGGACAAAGTTGAGAAGTTCTATAAATGAAGCTTGTGAGGAAATCCCTAAGGCAAATAGAAAAGCAAAAAAGAGCTGGATGACTAATGGAATTTTGGGCCTGATGGAGAAAAGGAGGAAAGCAAAGACAAACGAGGAGATATACAGGAAGATAAACAAAGAAATCAGGTATATGTGCAATGAAGCTAAGGAAGCTTGGCTGAACACAAAATGCAAAGAGATAGAAGAACGACACAAACTGGATCCTCAGGGTATGTACAGACGAATTGAAGAAATTGTTCACAGAAAAAATACATGCACATAAAACTGGTTGCTTAAAATCAAAAGATGGCACGCTTATCATGGAAAAAGACAAGGTATTAGACAGATGGGGAGAATACATTAAAGACCTTTTTGAGGATGACAGAAACGAAGAACACATTATAAAAAAGAACTTTGAAGGACCACCCATAATGAAAGATGAAGTCAGAGCAGCACTGAAAAAGCCCCAGGACCAGACAACATTACTACAGAGATGATTGAAGCCCTGGAGGAATTTGGCATAGAAAAAAATAACAGTCCTCCTAAAAGAAATTTATGACACAGGAAAAATCCCCAAAGATATGTCAAAATCAATTTTCATTGCACTTCCAAAGAAGACAGGGGCTATAGAATTGCGATCAGTTTGATGAGTCATGTAACAAAAATCCTGTTAAGAATAATCATGATGAGGACAAGGAATAGAATCAAAAGAGAAATAGCAGAAGAACAGTGTGGATTTGTGGAAGGGAAAGGAACTATTAATGCCATACACATCCTAAGAACTATCATAGAGAGGTCAGTTGAGATGAATAAGGATTTGTATTTATGCTTTGTTGACTATACCAAGGCTTTCGATCGGGTACGACATGAAGAATTGATCAACCAACTGGAGAGACTCAATGTCGATGGAAAAGATCTACGAATAATCAGGAATATGTACTGGGAACAAACAGCTGCAATGAGAATAGAAAACAATATAAGCTCTTTTCAAAACATCAAAAGAGGAGTCAGACAGGGTTATGTTTTGTCACCAGATCTGTTTTCACTATATAGCGAAAACATCATGAGAAACCTAGAAGAAGACCCTGGATTAAAGGTTGGAGGGAAAATGATAAATAACATTCGGTACGCAGATGACACTGTGCTAATTGCAGAAAATGAAAGGGACCTACAAAACCTTGTGAATATACTAGAAACAGAAAGCAAAGGTAAGGGGTTGGAACTAAACAGCAGGAAGACTGAAGTCATGGTGATCAGTAAAAAACATGAAATCCCCTCCTGCAAAATAACAGCAAATGGCACAACCTTGACACAGGTTAATAAGTTCCAATACCTGGGAACAGTCATTTCATCAGACGACAGAAGCACATCGGAAATAGCTGGCAGAATCGGCCAAGCCAAAACAGCATTCAAGAAGATGACAAGCATTCTTACCAACAAATGCCTATCAATTAACATCAGAAAGAGAGTCCTTGAATGTTATATAGAACCAATACTGTTGTACGGATGCGAGGCGTGGACAGTCAGCAAGCAAAGCCAGAGCAAGATTGAGGCAGCCGAGATGTGGTTTCTCAGAAGAATGTTGAGAGTACCATGGACAGCAAAGAAAACAAACGAGACAGTCTTGATGGAGGCAGACACAAGTCGATCACTGATAAGGAAGATTAGGAAAAGACAGTCAACATTTATAGGCCTTTTTATGAGGAAGGGGGATTTGGAGCACCTGGTCACAATGGGAAAGCTGGAGGGAAAGAGAGCACTGGGTAGACCCAGGGAGAGAATGCTGGACGGACTTGCAAGGTGGCTGAGGATGAAGATGGTGGGGGAGATACTGGGGGCAACGAGAGATAGAGATGGTTGGAAGTCCATGGTCGCCAACGCCATGCGACAGGGCACCTGATGATGATGATGATGATCCTGGTGTTAACCAGGCCTGGGAGATACAAACACCTGTAGTGATGATCAGGGAATTTGAGCAAGGCATCCCACACAGGCTAAGAGACGGATGCTCTTAAGAACAAAGCTGCACCTGCTATAGCCGTTCTACATGATTAAATCACTGCACCTGTAGTCCTACGAGAAGTGGGAGAGTGGAATAGAAGACCGCAAACCCCCATCATATATGTATTTTAAACATTAATCATTTTGGTCGGGCATACAGAGGTATTCACCAGTCTACATGGCTGACGGAGAATCATCCCCAGTACTTTGAAGATGCCATTATTATTCACATTTACAAGAGAAGAGGCGGTAGTTTGTACACCATGAAGATCATGGGATATCTGTCCTGTGCATTGCGGTGAAGGTCCCCTGCCAGAATGAGTCTTAATAAGGTTACCATCGGTGGGGGTGATAGTCAAGTGGTGAACACATCAGACTAACAATCGAAAGGTCTGGGTTTTTTACTGTCTTGGTGCCTTCAGCCTGGTGGGTAAAGACTGAAGATTTTTTTCCACTTTTCCATGTCAGTGTGTGTGCAAACTTCTTACAGCTTAAACCTCCCACGTCTATATGCTCATACATAACATCAGTTTATGCACGTTAAGGATCCTGTTAGGCATGCCAATGTCCAGTGGTTTATGGAAACATGAAAACACCTATCATGCTTGCTCGCCAAAGATGGAGTATGCAAAATGCGCCACAACATGTGTACATGCAACCATGGACGGACTTGCAGGGTGGCTGAGGACAGAGAGGGTGGAGATGTACTTGCAGCAAACAAGGGATAGATTTTTACAGAGGGCCATGATTGCCAACGCAGGGCATATGGTGACGATGATGATGACATGCAACCAAGGAAAAAGCGATAATCTAGAAAAGAGAAAATAATATAAATATAAAAAGGCATGTCTTATATAGTCAAGCCCTTCATTTTTGATTCTCAGTGTGGTTTCATGGTGGAAGAGTCATGAGTGGCCCTGATATTATGCAAGACACCAGCTGGGAAGGGAAGTTTTGTGAACAAAACTAGGAGCTCAACACGGTGGTTTTACATATAGATTTGACCAAAGCATTTGACACCCTTGATTGAAAAGACCTGTAGAAAGTACTACACAAGATTGGCTGCCTTGAAATGCTTGGTTTTCATTTCGACCGGAAAATCGAACTGAACGTCTAGTCCTTTGAAGGGGACGAAAAATGGGTCGGATCCGGTCTTTCTGGCTGCGCATGCTAAAGATCCCCAAAGGGGTGAAAATCGTGAAGAGCAGGGGCATTGCCAGGCCGCATTAATGAAACAACGTTGGACAGATAAATGATTTCCCCGGGGGGCCCACCCCTTTAACACCAATTAGCCTTCTTGCCTTTCGAAGTCTTGATTAAAAGAATATGAGCATGAATTTAAAGCGAGGGAGAGGGGATGGGCCGCCCTCGTGGTGTGGCTCCCGGAAAATTTGAAGTCTCTCCACCTCATCCCCTACACCCCAGGGTTATGGAACCATTTTGGTTGGACCTCA
>JAPXFY010006811.1:0-11981 GCA_030674185.1 Monoplex corrugatus | reverse complement strand
TTGTGTCATTTCTAGATTATTCCAAGGTTTTGTAGGTCCCTTTCATTTTCTGCAATAGCACGGTGTCATCGGGCGTACCGAATGTTGTTTATCATTTTCCCTCAAACCTTTAATCCAGGGTCTTCTTCTAGGTTTCGCATTGATGTTTTCGCTTTTTAGGGAAAACAGATTGGTGACAAAACACAACCCTGTCTGACTCCTCTTTTGATTTTTTGAAAAGGCTTATATTGTTTTCATTCTCATTGCAGCTGTTTGTTCCACCAGTAATATATTTCTAAAAATTCGTAGATCTTTTTCCATCAACATTGGGGTCTCTCCAGTTGGTTGATCAATTCTTCATGTCGTACCCGATCGAAAGCCTTGGTATAGTCAACAAAGCATAAATACAAATCCTTATTCATCTCAATTGACCTCTCTATGATAGTTCTTAGGTTTGTATATGGCATTAATAGTTCCTTTCCCCTCCACAAATCCACACTGTTCTTCTGCTATTTCTCTTTTGATTCTATTCCTTGTCCTCATCATGATTATTCTTAACAGGATTTTTGTTACATGACTCATCAAACTGATTGTGCGATGGAGTTCGCATTCTATAGCCCCTGTCTTCTTTGGAAGTGCAATGAAAATTGATTTTGACATATCTTTGTGGATTTTTCCAGTGTCATACGTTTCGTTTAGGAGGACTGTTATTTTTTCTATGCCAAATTCCTCCAGGGCTTCAATCATCTGTGTAGTAATGTTGTCTGGTCCTGGGGCTTTTCCTGGTTTCATCTTTTTCAGTGCTGCTCTAACTTCATCTTTCATTATGGGTGGTCCTTCAAAGTTCTTTTTTATAATGTGTTCTTCGTTTCTGTCATCCTCAGAAAGGTCTTTAATGTACTCTCCCCATCTGTCCAGTATTTTGTCTTTTTCTATGATAAGCGTACCATCTTTCGATTTTAAGCAACCAGTTGATGTGCATGTATTTTTCCTGTGGACAATTTCTTCAATTCGTCTGTACATACCCTGAGGATCCATTTTGTGTCGTTCTTCTATCTCTTTGCATTTTGTGTTCAGCCAAGCTTCCTTAGCTTCATTGCACCTATACCTGATTTCTTTTTTTATCTTCCTGTATATCTCCTCGTTTCTTCTTTGCCTTCCTCCTTTCCTCCATCAGGCCCAAAGTTTCATTAGTCATCCAGCTCTTTTTTGCTTTTCTATCTGCCTTAGGGATTTGTTCACAAGCATCATGTATAGAACTTCTCAACTTTGTCCATTGTTCCTCACTGTCACCAACGTCTTCCAGAGCACTGATTTGTTTTGAACATGTACATTAAATTTTGACGTATCATTTCATCTGTCTTTAAGAGTCCAAGGTTTAGTTTGATGTTGGTTTTGGTCTGTTTCCTTTTCTTCAATTTCAGCCTAAACCTTCCCACTACAGGATTGTGGTCACTGTTGCAGTCTTCGTCTGGTAGTGTTTTTGCTGACAGTAAAGAATTTCTAAATCTTTTGTTGATTAGGATGTAGTCAATTTGATTTTTGGTATTATCTCCTCGACTCATCCAAGTCCATTTTCTTCTGTTAGGCTGCTCAAACCAGGTGTTTCCTACTATGAACTCATTCATCTGTGCCCAGTCTACAAGCTTCCCCCCCCCCCCCATTTCATTTTGTGTACCAAGGCCATGAGGTCCAACTGTATCCTCCACCCTATCCTGTCCCACTTTAGCATTAAAATCTCCCATTATGACTGTAACTTCTTGTGATTTACATTGGACCTTGGCCATCTCTAAAACTTCGTAGAAGTTGTCGATGTCTTCCTGAGTACTTGCGGATGTTGGTGACGTTAGTGCATATGGAATTGATTCCAAGCATGTAGACGTCATCTTGAGTCACTGAAACTGAAATGGAGCCTAAAAATCTCACAAAGATTTTGACAAGACTGAAAGGATTCAAACCCACAACCTTTCAGTCGATAGTTCCATCCACTGCAGCATAGCGATTTTTTCCTTCTTTCTCTCTATCTGTCTCTCTCTCTCTCTCACTCCTCTCTCTCTCTCTCTCTCTCTCTCTTTCGCCGCTTTAGTGACCTCAGAAGCTGACACAGTGTTTACAAATTGATGATGATGATGTCGATGAGGATGATAATCATGATACTAATGGAGTTCCATCTAGGATTGAGACTGCGTGACAGTGCTATACTGAACGCTTACTGTCATAACACACCCCGGCATCAACCAGGCCTGAGAGATACAGAGACCTGCAGTGCTGGTCAGAAGATTTGAGCAACACCCTTAATGACGTGAAGTCGACGAGACACGACTATGTGGTCCCAGTCTTCCCAATGAGCTCATAACACGCCAAACTCTGGGTAGGAGCCTGTCAGTTCCGAAAACGCCCACAATGATATATTTTTGATGGGGATTCGAACCCACAACCTACCAGTCGGTAGTTCATTGCGTGAACCACTACACCACAGCGACTGGCGTTCCTTGTATCTCTTAATAACATCATCTCATCGCTCAGGGCGTTACAGGTATACCAATCCTCACTCTCTCAATACAAGTTTCTGTATCATCTGTTACATCAGTGTCACACGCGTCTGTAATTAGCGCGGCCGGAAGAGGTTGTGTGCGCGGATCAAGTCCTCTCCATAAAAATAAGCAACATTCACAGGGTTCCCAGCACACCTCGTCCTCTTCTGCCCAGGTGAAGATTTCTGTCGACTCCAAGCCAGCAAAGCTTCACTCACGGTCAGTAATCTGAATGGTTGTTTATTTAGTTACTTAGATAGTTGGCTGCTTTATATGTTGCTGAATACTCTATACTAGAAAAATGTTCAAAAAAATGGAATCAGAACGCGTATTTGATACAGCAAAACAAGACTGGTGCAACTTTTTGTCCAACTGGTCTTTCTCAAGTCTATATATATATATATGTATATATATGAAATAAGAAAAACATAAAATAAGTGAAAAATACTCAGACTTCCCAGATGTGCCTATCTCATTTTGTTATACCAACCAAATACACGTTCTGATCCTCTTTTTTTCTGTTTCTATTTTTCTGGTTTTTATTTGCTTGAAAGCAGGTTATCACTTTGATTTAGATTTTATATTTTATACTGCACTTTTCGTTTATTTATTTATATAGTTATTTAAAGGATACTTGTTTTAAGAAACAGTTGTTTTGATAAAGTTTTCTCAGTACCTGTTATTTATGAGTATCATAGATTATGAAACAATCAGTTGCTATTATATTTATCAAACAATTTACACATATCATCATCATTACATGCCTTGTCGCATGGCGTTGGCGATCATGGCCTTCTATACGAATCTCTCTTTTGTCACTGCAAGTGTATCTCCTTCCCTTTCTGTCCTCATCCACTCCGCACAACCATCCAACATTTATTCTGTGGGTCTACCTGGTGCTCTTTTCCCATCCAGCTTTCCTGTTAAATAATGTCAACAGTACTTAAAGTGGATAACTATCATGTGTTACAATATTAAGGAAAAGTGCTATCTGCCATTTTCTGTTTGGCTAAAATGATTTTTTTTCTTTTTACTATATTTGTTTTCATGTATGGTTTGAAGTATTTGTTTTCCTGTATACAGTAGTAGTTGTTGTAGCAGTAGTAGTAGTAGCAGTAGTACTAGTAGCAGTAGTAGTAGTAGTAGTAGCAGTAGTAGTAACTGCAGCAGCAGTAGTAGTAGTGATTGTAGTAGCAGCAGCAACAGCAGCAGCAGTACATGTACTACTACCACTAGTAGTAGTAGTTGTTGTTGTTGTTGTTGTAACAGCAGCAGTAGTAGTAGTAGTAGTAGTGGTGGTGGTGATGGTGATGATGGTGATGGTGGTAGTAGTAGTCATAGTTATCGTGGCCGTCGTCGTCGTAGCAGTAGTGGTGGTCGTTGTAGTAGTAATAGTAGTAGTAGTAGTAGTAGTAGTGGTAGTAGTAGTGGTGGTGGTGGTAGTAGTAGTAGTAGTAATAGTAGTAGTAGTAGTGTTAGTAGTAGTAGTAATAGTAGTAGTAGTAGTAGCATCATCATCAGTAGTAGTAACGTAGCAATAGTAGATGTAGATGCAGCAGTAACTCCTGTTACTACCGATGTATGCCAGGTATACTCAAAGAACCTTGTGTCTAAACTTTAGTATCGACAACGACAAACTGCTTTTGTTTTGTTTTGTTTATTATCCATTTTTCGTATTTCCTGATGGCACTGGCATATAAGACCAAATTTTCTATAATGCTGACGATAGTCATGAAGGTTATGATAGTTTATTTTGAATTCATCTTCTTTCTTTGCATTTTCATACTTATGTTACATATGTGTAGAATAGCCAGGACTAGCTGTAAGACAGGTCCAGTGGGACCTAATACTACTACCTTTGAGTAAGTAAGTACATAAACAAACGAAATAATAAGAAGAAAGAAAGAAAGAAAAGAAAGAAAGAAAGCAAGAAAGCAAGAAAGAAAGCAAGGAAGAAAGAGAGACTGTTGTTATTAGAAACAATGAATAAGCATAGCTTGATCTCTTTCCCTGAGATGATTTTTACACACAACTGTTCTTGAGTGTGTGTCTAACTGTGGTGAAATCAGCGAAAACAAGAATTAGAAAAACAACTGCATCTTCATTATTTTGTCTGTCCCATTTCCTACGCCAAATGAAAGGCCACAAAACCTGGGACAATTTTGAACGTTGCTGTAATGATGATAACTATAGGGAAGACAATCATGACGCTAAAGACTTTCAATCTGGATTGAGATTATGTGACAAGACTGCATTCTAAGCTTATTTTCATAAACATATCCTGACGACAACCAGGCCTGAAAGAAACAGACACATGCGGTGTCGGTCAGGAGATTTAAACAATAGCCTCACTGATACATCCGGGAAGTGGATGAGACTCGATAGTATGGTCCAAGTCTTCCAATGAACCCACAGCACACTTAATTTTTTTTTTTGTGGGGGGGGGGGGGGGGTCTGTGATGTGAGACAAGTTTATGCTTAGTTGATAGTTGTGCTTTGGTTCAATCCTGTGACCGATTACTTATTTTTTCTAATTGTTATTTTCATTGAAGAAAAAGATACGCATATACACACGTCATTTCAATGTAACCAAGATTGTTCCAATGATAGACTGATACAATACAAGTATGAAATAAAAAGAAAAATATAAACCCATAGACTAGTTAGGACCTCAGGACCTGGCCAGATTATGGGTTTATGTGCAGGCTTAAGGCTTGTACCATGATCATTCTGGATTATCTCCATCACTAGCCACCTGTGACGTTAGTGCATCATCATCATCATCATCATCATCAGGTGCCCTGCCACATGGCGTTGGCGACCATGGACTTCCAACCATCTCTATCTCTCGTTGCCCCAGCATCTCCCCCACCCTCCTCATCCCAGGCCACTCTGCAAGTCCGTCCAGCATTCTCTCCCTGGGTCTACCTGGTGCTCTCTTTCCCTCCAGCTTTCCCGTTGTGACCAGGTGCTCCAAATCCCCCTTCCTAATAAAATGGCCTATAAATGTTGCTTGTCTTTTCCTAATCTTCCTTATGAGTGATCTACTTGTGTCTGCCTCCATCAAGACTGTCTCGTTTGTTTTCTTTGCTGTCCAAGGAACTCTCAACATTCTTCTTACAAACCACATCTCGGCTGCCTCGATCCTGCTCTGGCTTTACTTGCTGACTGTCCACGCCTCGCATCCATACAACAGTATTGGTTCTATATAACATTCAAGGACTCTCTTTCTGATGTTAATTGATAGGCATTTGTTGCTAAGAATGCTTGTCATTTTCTTGAATGCTGTTTTGGCTTGGCCGATTTTGCCAGCTATTTCCGATGTGCATCTGCCGTCTGATGAAATGACTTTCCCAGGTATTTGAACTTATTAACCTGTGTCAAGGTTGTGGCATTTGCTGTAATTTTGCATGAGGGGATTTCATGTTTTTTACTGATCACCATGACTTCAGTCTCCCTGCTGTTTAGTTCCAACCCCTTACCTTTGCTGTCTATTTCTAGATTATTCACAAGGTTTTGTAGGTCCCTTTCATTTTCTGCAATTAGCACGGTGTCATCTGCGTACCGAATGTTGTTTATCATTTTCCCTCAAACCTTTAATCCAGGTCTTCTTCTAGATTTCGCATGATGTTTTCGCTATATAGGGAAAACAGATCTGGTGACAAAACACAACCCTGTCTGACTCCTCTTTTGATGTTTTGAAAAGAGCTTATATTGTTTTCTATTCTCATTGCAGCTGTTTGTTCCCAGTATATATTTCTAATTATTCGTAGATCTTTTCCATCAACATTGAGTCTCTCCAGTTGGTTGATCAATTCTTCATGTCGTACCCGATCGAAAGCCTTGGTATAGTCAACAAAGCATAAATACAAATCCTTATTCATCTCAATTGACCTCTCTATGATAGTTCTTAGGATGTATATGGCATTAATAGTTCCTTTCCCCTCCACAAATCCACACGTTCTTCTGCTATTTGTCTTTTGATTCTATTCCTTGTCCTCATCATGATTATTCTTAACAGGATTTTTGTTACATGACTCATCAAACTGATTGTGCGATGGAGTTCGCATTCTATAGCCCCTGTCTTCTTTGGAAGTGCAATGAAAATTGATTTTGACATATCTTTGTGGATTTTTCCAGTGTCATACGTTTCGTTTAGGAGGACTGTTATTTTTTCTATGCCAAATTCCTCCAGGGCTTCAATCATCTGTGTAGTAATGTTGTCTGGTCCTGGGGCTTTTCCTGGTTTCATCTTTTTCAGTGCTGCTCTAACTTCATCTTTCATTATGGGTGGTCCTTCAAAGTTCTTTTTTATAATGTGTTCTTCGTTTCTGTCATCCTCAGAAAGGTCTTTAATGTACTCTCCCCATTGTCCAGTATTTTGTCTTTTTCTATGATAAGCGTGCCATCTTTCGATTTTAAGCAACCAGTTGATGTGCATGTATTTTTCCTGTGGACAATTTCTTCAATTCGTCTGTACATACCCTGAGGATCCATTTTGTGTCGTTCTTCTATCTCTTTGCATTTTGTGTTCAGCCAAGCTTCCTTAGCTTCATTGCACCTATACCTGATTTCTTTTTTTATCTTCCTGTATATCTCCTCGTTTCTCTTTGCCTTCCTCCTTTCCTCCATCAGGCCCAAAATTTCATTAGTCATCCAGCTCTTTTTTGCTTTTCTATCTGCCTTAGGGATTTCTTCACAAGCATATGTATAGAACTTTCAACTTTGTCCATTGTTCCTCACTGTCACCAACGTCTTCCAGAGCACTGAATTTGTTTTGAACATGTACATTAAATTTTTGACGTATCATTTCATCTGTCTTTAAGAGTCCAAGGTTTAGTTTGATGTTGGTTTTGGTCTGTTTCCTTTTCTTCAATTTCAGCCTAAACCTTCCCACTACAGGATTGTGGTCACTGTTGCAGTCTGCGTCTGGTAGTGTTTTTGCTGACAGTAAAGAATTTCTAAATCTTTTGTTGATCAGGATGTAGTCAATTTGATTTTTGGTATTATCTCCTGGACTCATCCAAGTCCATTTTCTTCTGTTAGGCTGCTCAAACCAGGTGTTTCCTACTATGAACTCATTCATCTGTGCCCAGTCTACAAGCTTTCCCCCCCCCCCCCCCATTTCATTTTGTGTACCAAGGCCATGAGGTCCAACTGTATCCTCCACCCTATCCTGTCCCACTTTAGCATTAAAATCTCCCATTATGACTGTAACTTCTTGTGATTTACATTGGACCTTGGCCATCCTAAAACTTCGTAGAAGTTGTCGATGTCTTCCTGAGTACTTGCGGATGTTGGTGACGTTAGTGCATATGGAATTGATTCCAAGCATTAGACGTCATCTTAGTCACTGAAACTGAAATGGAGCCTAAAAATCTCACAAAGATTTTGACAAACTGAAAGGATTCAAACCCACAACCTTTCAGTCGATAGTTCCGTCCACTGCAGCCATAGCGATTTTTTCCTTCTTTCCTCTCTCTCTCTCTCTCTCTCTCTCTCTCTCTCTCTCTCTCTCTCTCTCTCTCTCTCTCTCTTTCGCCGTTTTAGTGACCTCAGAAGCTGACACAGTGTTTACAATGTGATGATGATGATGTCGACGAGGATGATAATCATGATACTAATGGAGTTCCATCTAGGATTGAGACTGCGTGACAGTGCTATACTGAACGCTTACTGTCATAACACACCCCGGCATCAACCAGGCCTGAGAGATACAGACACCTGCAGTGCTGGTCAGAAGATTTGAGCAACACCCTCAATGACGATCCGTGAAGTCGACGAGACACGACTGTGTGGTCCCAATCTTCCCAATGAGCTCATAACACGCCAAACTCTGGGTAGGAGCCTGTCAGATCCGAAAACGCCCACAATGATATATTTTTGAAGGGACTGATGGGGATTCGAACCCACAACCTACCAGTCGGTAGTTCATTGCGTGAACCACTACACCACGGCGACTGGCGTTCCTTGTATCTCTTAATAACATCATCTCATCGCTCAGGGCGTTACAGGTATACCAATCCTCACTCTCTCAATACAAGTTTCTGTATCATCTTTACATCAGTGTCACACGCGTCTGTAATTAGCACGGCCGGAAGAGGTGTGTGCGGGATCAAGTCCTCTCCATAAAAATAAGCAACATTCACAGGGTTCACAGCACACCTCGTCCTCTTCTGCCCAGGTGAAGATTTCTGTCGACTCCAAGCCAGCAAAGCTTCACTCACGGTCAGTAATCTGAATGGTTGTTTATTTAGTTACTTAGATAGTTGGCTGCTTTATATGTTGCTGAATACTCTATACTAGAAAAATGTTCAAAAAATGGAATCAGAACGCGTATTTGATACAGCAAAACAAGACTGGTGCAACTTTTTGTCCAACTGGTCTTTCTCAAGTCTATATATATATATGTATATATATATGAAATAAGAAAAACATAAAATAAGTGAAAAATACTCAGACTTCCCTGATGTGCCTATCTCATTTTGTTATACCAACCAAATACACGTTCTGATCCTCTTTTTTTTTCTATGTTTCTATTTTTCTGGTTTCTATTTGCTTGAAAGCAGGTTATCACTTTGATTTAGATTTCATAATATTTTATACTGCACTTTTCGTTTCTTTATTTATTTATATAGTTATTTAAGGGATACTTGTTTTAAGAAACAGTTGTTTTGATAAAGTTTTCTCAGTACCTGTTATTTATGAGTATCATAGATTATGAATCAATCAGTTGCTATTATATTTATCAAACAATTTACACATATCATCATCATTACATGCCTTGTCGCATGGCGTTGGCGATCATGGCCTTCTATACGAATCTCTCTTTTGTCGCTGCAAGTGTATCTCCTTCCCTTTCTGTCCTCATCCACTCCGCACAACCATCTAACATTTATTCTGTGGGTCTACCTGGTGCTCTTTTCCCATCCAGCTTTCCTGTTAAATAATGTCAACAGTGCCTAAAGTGGATAGCTATCATGTGTTACATTATTAAAGGAAAAGTGCTATCTGCCATTTTCTGTTTGGCTAAAATGATTTTTTTTCTTTTTACTATATTTGTTTTCATGTATGGTTTGAAGTATTTGTTTTCCTGTATACAGTAGTAGTTGTTGTAGCAGTAGTAGTAGTAGTAGTAGTAGTAGTAGCAGTAGTAGTAGTAGTAGTAGCAGTAGTAGTAGTAGTAGTAGCAGTAGTAGTAACAGCAGCAGCAGTAGTAGTAGTGATAGTAGTTGCAGCAGCAACAGCAGCAGCAGTACATGTACTACTACCACTACTAGTAGTAGTAGTTGTTGTTGTTGTTGTTGTAACAGTGCAGTATGTAGTAGTAGTAGTAGTGTGGTGGTGGTGGTGATGATGGTGATGGTGGTAGTAGTAGTCATAGTTATCGTGGCCGTCGTCGTCGTAGCAGTAGTGGTGGTCGTTGTAGTAGTAATAGTAGTAGTAGTAGTAGTAGTAGTGGTAGTAGTAGTGGTGGTGGTGGTAGTAGTAGTAGTAGTAGTAGTAGTAGTAGTAGTATTAGTAGTAGTAGTAATAGTAGTAGTAGTAGTAGTAGTAGTAGTAGCATCATCATCAGTAGTAGTAGCAATAGTAGATGTAGATGCAGCAGTAACTCCTGTTACTACCAATGTATGCCAGGTATACTCAAAGAACCTTGTGTCTAAACTTTAGTATCGACAACGATATAATAAACTGCTTTTGTTTTGTTTTGTTTATTATCCATTTTTCGTATTTCCTGATGGCACTGGCATATAAGACTAAATTTTCTATAATGCTGACGATAGTCATGAAGGTTATGATGGTTTAGTTTGAATTCATTTTCTTTCTTTGTATTTTCATACTTATGTTACATATGTGTAGAATAGCCAGAACTAGCTGTAAGACAGGTCCAGTGGGACCTAATACTACTACCTTTGAGTACTAAAGTGTTTGAAATAAAGTGAACTGAACTGAAATCGGCCATCTCTTCCACTGTCTAGCCAATGATACAGATTGCTACACAACCAGTGGTTCTGCTTTCGCCCATGACTTTGTTCGTCTCCTTGCCAATTTTCAGGCCATATTTATGTGCATTGTCGAATGATCCGTTGTGCATAGAAGTTAAGTGTCCATTCATCAATTATTTTGTCTGTACCAAACATATAGTCAAAGACGTTGTCTGGAATGAAAGCGTTAGTTTTGCTAGACCCTTTGACTACCACACCGTATCCACCAACTGCAAAAGAATTAACCCTTTGATTCCATCACTCTATCCACCAGCTTCCTGGATAGGGTGAGGGAATCAAAAGGTTAAGATTTTGCTTTGCTAGCACGGTTGACAGTGCAGGATGCTGTTGGGCAGGGTGCGAGAATCAAAGGGTTAAAAGGACCACGAATTTAGTAGCATGAAACTTACCGACTTGTTGACTGTCTCTGATGCTCATCAGAATGATAATTATAACAAAGATGAGGACAGTACTATAACTACAATAATCACAAGGGTAAAAGTCGATACAATGAATTTGTTGTATGTTCCTGCAGATCGCATCATGTACAAGGCTGCAGTCATCGTTCTCCTGGTCCTGGTCATGGCCGAGGCCTCCACAGCTCTGGGCTACGGCATGGGACTGGGCTACGGCATGGGACTGGGCTATGGCATGGGACTGGGCTATGGCGGAATGGGCTATGGCGGAATGGGCTATGGCGGAATGGGCTATGGTGGAATGGGCTATGGCATGGGCATGGGCTATGGCATGGGGCTTGGTTTCGGTAAAATGGGCTATGGCATGGGGTATGGCCTTGGAATGGGAAAAATGTACGGCTGATTTGAAAAAAGGTGAGCTCCTGAGGTTTGTTACGAATGTTATGTATGTATGTATGTATGTATGTATGTATGTATGTATGTATGTATGTATGTATGTATGTATGTATGTATGTATGATGTATGTATGTATGTATGTATGTATGTATGTATATATGTTTGTATGTATGTATGTTCGTTCGTTCGTTATTTCTTTTAACGTCTATTCACATATGTGCTTTCAGACGGGGGAAAAAAAAAAAAAAAAGGTGCGTAAGGAATAAATGAATCTATGTAATCATGAAGGCATTGTATCAATTAAGGTAACAATTAATGTAACATCAAACAAACTAACGAACAAAAGAAAACAATCAGAACATTATAACAGTCAGGCTTCATCGGATTTCTCGGGGCTGTGTGGGAGTTACAGGTATAAAACAATTGGGCTGAATCAAAGGAAACGACTTACAGGACTGTGCAGTAAACGTCTAGCAATGTGTAAATACAGAGTGAAATCAGTATGTTTCTGTTTTAAGTTTGTAAATGATGCAGGCAAATAAGGTCGCATTCGCTGACAACACAAAAGATGATCAACTGTTATAAAATCACCACAGATACATTTGATGGTTTTACTAAATTTAGTTCGAAGTGAATTGAGAGTTAATCTGTAAGCTAAAGTTATCTCTTGA
>JAPXFY010006810.1:5000-11984 GCA_030674185.1 Monoplex corrugatus | reverse complement strand
GTGCGTGCGCGCGCGCGCGTGTGTATGTGTGTGAAAAAAATTTGGGTGTGTATAAAAAAATTTTGTTTTTTTGGGGTGTGTGTGTGTGGTGTGTGTGTGTGTGTGTGTGTGTGTGTGTGTGTGTTTGCTTTATGCGCGTGCGTGTATGAATATGTGTGTGTACAGGGTGTGTGCATGAAAAGAAATTGTGTATGTAGGGTGTGTGTGTGTGTGTGTGTGAAGAGAGAAAGAGAGGGGAAAAGAGAGAGAGAGAGAACAGACAGAGAGAGAGAGAGACAGACAGACAAAGAGAGAGAGAGAAAGAGAGAAAAGAAAGAGAGGAGAGAGAGAAAGAGAAGACAGAGAGAGAGAGAGAAAGAGAGACAGAAAGAAAGAGAGAGACAGAGAAAGAGAGAGAGAGAAAGAAAGAGAGAGAGAGAGAGAGACAGACACAGAGAAAGAGACAGAAAAAAGGGGAGAAAGAAGAGAGAGAGAGAAAGAAGAGAGACAGAAGAGAGAGAGAGAGCTTCCTGGGGACGGGGGGGGGGAAGGAGGGCAGACTGGGGGCCGCCCTTCCCCATCCCCCCCCCCCAACAACAGACACCAAAGTTTGCGGGTCTTTGTGTAAAGTGGACTGTGCCCGGTGTGGTGGATTTTGGGATAATTGCACTATGGATTGGACAAGACTCTGTGTGTTTGTGTGTTTTTGTGTGTGTGTTTTGAGTGTGTGTGTGTGGTGTGGTGTGTGTGTGTGTGTGTTGTGTGTGGTGTGTGTGTGTGTGTGTGTGTGTGTGTGGGGTGTGTGTGTGTGTGTGTAGGGTTTTGTGTGTGTGTGTGTGTGTGTGTATGAGTGTGTATATAAAGAGATTTGTGTGAATAAATTGTTTGTCTGATTGTGTGTGTGTGTGTGTGTGTGTGTGTGTGTGTGTGTGTGTGTGTGTGTGTGTGTGTGTGTGTGTGTGTGAATAAATTGTTTCTCTGATTGTGTGAGTGTGTGTGTGTGTTCCATGTGTGTTCTTTCTGTATGTGTGTGTGTGTGTGCGCGCGCGCGCGCGCGTGTGTGTGTGTGTGTAAATGAATTGTGTGTTTGTAAATAAATTTTGTGTGTGAATAAATTGCTTGTCTGATTGTGTATGCGCGTGTGTGTGTGTGTGTGTGTGTGTGTGTGTGTGTGTGTGTGTGTGTGTTCTGTGTGTGGTCTTTCTGTGTGTGCGTGTTTGTGTGCGTGCGTGCGTGTGTGTGTGTGTGTGTGTGTGTGTGTGTGTGTGTGTGTGTGTGTGTGCGTACGTGTGCTTGCGCATGAGAAGAAATGTGCGTGTGTATGTGTGTGTAGAGCACGCGCGCGCACGCAGGGGCGCGAGACATAGATAGAGAGAGAGATCGGGAGTGAAAGGGAGAGAGAGAGAGCGGGAGAGAGAGAGAGAGAGAGAGTCTCTGTCTGTCTGTGTGTGTGTCTGTGTCTCTCTCTCCTTCTGTCTTTCTCTCTGTGTGACTCTGTGTGTGTGTACATCCATTAGAAAAATGAAATACAATATTATGAAGATCCCAAAACGATGAAGCGAATGAAAGGCAAAGACCGCATTGCAGTCACAAATAGGCGAATAACTCGTACCACCCTATTCTTGGAGGATTAGGACAGGTTGTTTCCCATGGCTTGTTTACACATGGCTTTGCAACACCGAGAATGTGTCCACATAGTTTTCGGAATTTACCTTTCTTTCTTTCTTTCTTTCTTTTTTTAAATGGCAACAGCAGAAGGGCATCCAGGAGTCATGACCTGGATGCCGCCTGGCCCCCTTAGAGTGTCAGGAGTTAAGGGCCGAAACACGTGCTTGACGGGGGTCTCTCCTCAGAGGACCTTCTGCTATCTGGCTCTCCCCGAAGTTTCTTGCTGCTCTTTTTTGTTTTTTTAACTGAGAACAATGACAGTTCAATTTTAAGGTCAGTCAACTCTGCGAAACATGTTTACGCACGTTAGTAAGGATTTCTCGGTCCTTTAACAACGGATAATAACAAAAGTTAGACTAACTTTTCAGTATAGTATGTGATTTCAGTTGTATAAAAATCAAAGTAAATGTTGTCTAATATTAGGACCGCTGTACTTTAAACTGTTAAAATGATTTTGTGTCCATATCGTAGCGACTTATGAACTGATTTGATTGAAATTGGTCCCGTGTTTAATTGTACACACTCAGTCGTGTTTTACGAGAGCTGACCGGCAATGGTTAGTTAGGCCTATCTTTGTACAAAATAATAAGCTTACCCCTCCAGGGATGCAGCGCCCTGTTAACAAGAAACACCACCAGGGTACGGATGGGACCCGGAGCACCAATGCCTCGCCACTCTCTGGACATTCACCTTCCGAATTCCCGACCCCACGCGACAGTTATTTCTTCAAGCAAAAGGGGGAGCTGTCCATGCGTTGCATGACCCATTCGGACCCAGTCATCAGTTAGATTGTTTACAAACCCAATGGCAAGGTGGGCAGGTGACAAACCCCCGGACATAGCCACACAACCCCTCCAGAGATGCAGCGCCCTGTATCAGAGTCACGTGCCAACTTGTTGTCCCATGAGAGTTGATTATCTCCCTTAACTTTCGGCAGTCATTAACCAGCTGTGACGTCCCTTGGCACGTTCTGCGTGTGAAATGTATTGCTTTCAGTTAGTGCTTTGGTAAGATCGATCGATGATTTGTATCTCTGTAGGCGGCCTACGACAACAATAGATTTCCCTGTTAATTAATTATTTATTTATTTATTTATGTAAATGGATCTCAGTTGCTTGCAGGACATGGACCTGCCAATTTTTTTTTCATGTCTTTGTTTCTTCTTGTTTCGATGTGTTTCTGGATTCTTTTCTGTTCTTAATAGTGCACATCCCCATTTTCACGGCCCCTTTAAAAAAACCAACAACATCCCTATGGCAACAAAAGCGAAGCTTAACAATACGATATTTGTACTCACATTTACTGGGCCTAGTTTGTGCGTGTTGTGTGGCTATGTCCCGGGATTTGTCATCTCCCCACCTTGCTATTTGGTATTGGGTTTGTAAACAAGGTAACCGATGATTCGGTCCGAATGGATCATGAGAGCAAAAAAAAAAAAAAGTAAAAAGTCAAGTAAACGGAAAGTAGGTTGACAGAGAACGAGAGAGGGACATGTACAGTAGTGCGGGTGGTGGGGTGGTGTTGGTGGTGGTGATGGGGAGCGACAACGGTGACGAGGGTGGTGGTGGTGGAGGGGAGAGAGTGATAAAACTCTTCCACTTTGTGAACACGATCTCCGAACTAGGTGAAGCAGAAACAAAACTGATATGTCTTACGATGACAAATTTTCCCCGCTACGGTCGTAAGACACTACCCGTGATTGATGTGACCTCCTGATTGCTTTGTATGGTTTAGTAATTGCTCCACCAGCACCATATTTTCACCCTCGTAACCGTCGCAATAAACATGTCTCTCCTGACTGCAGTCTCCTGCTGCGCCAGATCTTTGCTCCACCGGGTCAGTTTTCGCGGCATACATCAATATGATATTACACCGTGCGAATTTTGGCACCTTGCTTCTATGGAGGGGCACATGGTTGATGAATATGCTTGTCATCAGTGGGGGCGTTTTTTTTATTAAACTTTTTTTATATCTTTTTTGATTTATTGCGTTTCTTGATAGATTTGACGTGTTTTGTTTTGGTTACCTTCTCTGGGCCAATAACGATGGTGAAAAGGTTTGGTTTTTTTAAGTGCTGCACCACCTCCATCTCCTTCTGGTAGTCGATTTTTGAAAATTTAGATCAACATGAAAACAATCAGTGGCCCATATATACCATGAAATATTAACTGGAGTTTTTTGTTTGCTTGTGTGTTTTTATCTTTTTTTAATGTTCCAATTTTTCTCGGATGCGTGTATGCACGTTATTTTACACACACTGTGCAGGCAGTATGTTTCCGTAAGCCACCCGACACTGACAAGACTTAAAAAGGATCTTTGGTGTGCATAGTTATATTCTGCATGTGTATGCACAGCGAGAGGGTTTGGACACTAACAGGTCTACACACCTGTTGACCAAAGAGATCAGAAAAAAATCCCCACCCTTTACCTACCAGGTAGGAAGTACCCATACAGGATCGAACCATAAGCCTTCGTAATGGAAGTCTGATATCTTACTCATTTGACTACCGTCCATGTTTAACACTTTGACTCCCGCACCCGACAACCCTTCAACTGCAAAAAACGCAATCTTTGACTCCCTCACCCTACCCATAAGCTTCCTGTAGGAAGCTGGTGGATA
The DNA here is from genome assembly GCA_030674185.1 of Monoplex corrugatus. Lineage (NCBI taxonomy): Eukaryota > Metazoa > Mollusca > Gastropoda > Littorinimorpha > Ranellidae > Monoplex > Monoplex corrugatus. Next base: position 7,717 of record JAPXFY010006810.1, on the reverse strand, counting down.
GGGTGAGGGAATACAAGGGTTAAGTTTTGTTTTGCTAACATGGTTGACAATGCATGATTCTGGTGGACAGGGTGCGGGAGTCGAAGGGTTAACGTTGGTACACCGTTCGCAGGCTTTGAAAGGAAAATTCAGCCCTTTGGAGACCATGCACCTGAGGAAACTGCTATGTATATCCTACCTTGAACACAAGACCAAAGAATACATACGGATTATAATCAACGCCTTGGTGATCCATAGGAACTACTTGTGGCAACAGTAAAACGAGGCAAGGTGGATTGGTTTGGTCACGTCACCAGCCATGACACACTATCTAAGACCATTCTTCAGGGCACCCTGTACATTCGGAGGTGGTAGCAAAGATGAGTAGATGCAATACAGTTAATACATTTTTGGTATAACGTATTCATTTTCTATAACATTCTTTGAGCACCAGGGAACTAAAAAAAAAGAGAAATTGAATAAAGGGAGTGACATCATCACCTCGCTTTCTACAATGAACAACATGTGCCACAGAATTCTGAAGAATTCTGGTGACAAAAGCATTCCGTTCTTTCTCCTGGGTGTTCTTGAGTTTCGCAGCCGTTAGGCAGTGTTGACATCACATTTGAATTATAGAACCTCAGTTTCATTCTAAGGGAAAATTTCTTGGACATAATTATGTTCTATTTGTCATCAGATTTTCCCACAGATGCTAATGGTTTTGCCGTACAATTGATAAATAAGTCGTCAAATAATTTTACTTTTTTATCATTACCACGAAATCAATTTTTATCATCACCCCAAACCAAACGCACTGGTCCTACGTCTATACTCAGGGGTTCTGTCACAAACTCTAGCCATGAAACATACACGATTTCGTCATTTTATTTATTTATCAATGGGCACGAGAGTCAAGTGGGTATGACGTCAGACTTCCAGTGGAAAGATCTGGGTTCAAACCTGCCAGGGTACCTCTCAGCTGGTGAGTAAAAAATGGAGAGTGTACCTAGCGCCCAGGTCAACATGTGTGCAGGCCCGTTGTTGCCTAAGCACCGCCCTACCCACACACCGCGTGTGTATGCGCACACAAAACATCAAGTATGCACACTTAGTCTTTATGCATGGGAAAAAAACAAAGATGTCCTTTGGAAAGCTTTCCGGGATCCGCCTGATATGTTTACAATATATATATATATATGTACATCATCATCATCATCATCATCATCATGTGCCCTGCCACATGGCATTGGCAACTATGGCCGTCCACACAAATCTATCCCCTGTCTCTGCAAGTACATGTACATCTCCCACCATCTATGTCTTCAGCTACCCTGCAAGTCCGTCCAATATCTTCTCCCTGGGTCTACCCGGTGTTCCCTTTCCCTCCAGCTTTCCTGTTGTGACCAGGTGTTCCAATTTCCCTTTCCTCATACTATGTCCTATAAATGTTGCTTGTCTTGTTCTAATCATCTGTATTTAATGACCTTCTTTGCGTGTGCCTCCTTCAAGACACAAAATCAATAAAGCAAATGAATAAATCTTTCACAAAAAATTATGCAAGTTAATTAAAGATTCTATAAGTCATGTCAGTGTCCGGTGGCTGACAGAAACATAAAAACACTCAGCAGGCATACCCACCGAAGGCAGAGTATGCAGACTGCAGCAAAATATCGTCTGCACAGTGTGGGCAAAACAAAGTGCACATATGCGTCTGAGAAAAATCAGAACTCTCAAAAAATAAAAACAATAATATATTAACAATACCACCTGGATGATGAATGAGGCCTTGGTGTAGGCACAAGTGCCTGTCTTTCTGTTTAATTCAACACCCTCAGTTTTAACAAATCATTCTATGACACGTGGAGAAAAGTAAAAAATGAATAAACAAATAGACGAAAATAAAAATAAAAAAGATGACTAAGGAATATTAACAATCTCCTTTTTAATCAGTCAACCAGAAAGAAAATGAATAAATAAATAAATAAAAATGAAAAATGAAATAAGAAGATGAGCAAGCCATATTAACAATCTCCTTTTTAACCAGTCAACCGGGCGAAGTGACTAGTGCAACGAACTTTGACTAGGATGTCGTACGTTCGAACCATCATCAGTCAAAAAATAGTGTGAGAGTTAGCGGCCCTGATCGCCTCCTTCATACAGTTGCACGTACTGCAAGCTCATTGGGAAGACTGGGACCACACCACAGTCTGTGGACCACACAGTCACCTCTCATCCTCTTTACGGATATGTTGCTAAACATTTGTTCACATTTTCTGAGCAGCATGGCAGGTGTTCTGTATCTCTCGGGCCTGGTTGATGCCAAGATGTATTATGAAAAGAAACATAGAGTTCAGCCCTGTCGCGTAGTCTCGATCTGAACTGGAACTCCATGGCATCGTCACCATCAACCCCAGTCTCATCATCATGGTACTGTGGGAAAACTGCCCTTGATTTTGAAGCCCTTCTTGTCCTGCTGCCACGGTAACCTAATTTCAGTGGACTTGAAAGTGTGCTCGAAAGCCCGAATGAACGGCGTGAAGGCAATGATACAGGAGTAGTGCAGAAGACGGGGCAGTAAAAGTAAAGAAAAGTAAAGAAAAGAAAAGAGAAAAGAAAAGAAAAGAAAACCAAACTAAACCAAACCAGATCAAACCAAACCAAACCAAAGCAAAGCAAAGCAAACCAAACCAAACCAAACCAAACCAAACCAAACCAAAACCAAACCAAACCAAACTAAA
>JAPXFY010006809.1:7500-11986 GCA_030674185.1 Monoplex corrugatus | reverse complement strand
GTTGGCAGGTAGACTGACATTAATGTGGGTGTGGGTGTGTGTGTGTGTGTGTGTGTGTGTGTGTGTGTGTGTGTGTGTTTGTGTGTGTGTTTGGGTGTGTGTGTGTGTGTTTGTGTGTGTGTGTGTGTGTTTGTGTGTGTGTGTGTGTGTTTATGTGTGTGTGTGTGTGTGTGTGTGTGTGTGTGTGTGTGTGTGTGTGTGTGTGTGTGTGTGTGTGTGTGTGTGTGTGTGTGTGTGTGTGTTGAAGACCGGCACAAAACAGATCATCAGGGTATGTACTGAAGAATAAAAAATTGCCCACAAAAAAAATGACATGAACAACAACTAGTTGCTTAAAACCGAAAGATGGTACGCTTAACATGGAAAAAGACAAAGTATTAGACAGATGGGGAGAGTACATTAAAGATCTTTTGACGATGACAAAAACGAAGAACACATTACAAGAAAGAACGTGTATATGTATATGTATATATGTATGTATGTATATATGTATGTATGTATGTATGTATGTATGTATGTATGTATATATATATGTATGTATATATGTATGTATGTATGTATGTATGTATGTATGTATGTATGTATATGTACGCAGAATATCAAATAAACAATTATGCATGTTAAAGATCCTCTAATAAACCCAGCCTAATAAACCCAGCCAGCACGCTCCGCAAATGTGCAGACTGTACAACAAATACACAGAATGTCGTCAGCCAGTCTAACAGCTTGAGTTCTCTGCGCTCAACTTAAAAGCTCGATCACGAGTAATGCACAGTGAGTACAAATGAGTTTAGAGAAGGGTGCTAAACAAGAATCATTTACAATAAATCATAATGTTATGCAGGTCTAACGTTATCAGTATTACGGCTATCCCTTCTTCACAATTTACCTTCCCCGATTCTAAAGAGCGATAGCTAGCTACCTATTTGCACCTGGATAGAATGGGGAAAAAACCTGATGACCGATTCATCTGGCAACCACGCTCAATCTTACTTACTTAACCTCATCTTTCGTGAGCAAGGTTGGGGTTTTCGATGTCTGTGGTTTATGGGGTGTGTCGGTTGGAGGGTCACAATGGTAGTCTGACGATTTTGCCTCTCATTTGGTCTGGCTCCTCAGCAGAGCGACTACGGTCGTTAGCACTAAGGGGCTGTGTCCTTGGTAGGTTGGATCAGAACCCCACTCAAGTGTAGACAATGGGGCTACGTCCTAGTTAGGATGGATTCAGAACTCCACTCAGGTGACATAAGATCAGTGCACAGCCTCCTCTTGTCGGTGTCCCCACGGTGGTCAAATGTCGCTAACTTCTCACAGACTTCCTGGCACAAGGATTTTGACGGATCAACTAAATATTGTAATGATTCGCTCGGGGACGACTGCTCCACCCAATACGCCATTCCGTTCTCTATCAATTAGTGTGTAAAACCCATCACACCTCTCACAGCCATACTAGGACTATAACTACATCACACATCTCACAGCCATACTAGGACTATAACTATCTACATCACAACTCTCACAGTCATACTAGGACTATAACTATCTACATCACAACTCTCACAGCCATACTAGGACTATAACTATCTACATCACAACTCTCACAGCCATACTAGGACTATAACTATCTACATCACACCTCTCACAGCCATACTAGGACTAAACTATCTACATCACAACTCTCACAGCCATACTAGGACTGTAACTATCTACATCACAACTCTCACAGCCATACTAGGACTGTAACTATCTACATCACAACTCTCACAGCCATACTAGGACTATAACTATCTACATCACACCTCTCACAGCCATACTAGGCCTATAACTATCTACATCACAACTCTCACAGCCATACTAGGACTATAACTATCTACATCACACCTCTCACAGCCATACTAGGCCTATAACTACATCACAACTCTCACAGCCATACTAGGCCTATATCTATCTACATCACAACTCTCACAGCCATACTAGGACTATAACTATCTACATCACAACTCTCACAGCCATACTAGGACTATAACTATCTACATCACACCTCTCACAGCCATACTAGGACTATAACTATCTACATCACACCTCTCACAGCCATACTAGGACTATAACTACATCACAACTCTCACAGCCATACTAGGACTATAACTATCTACATCACAACCCTCACAGCCATACTAGGACTATAACTATCTACATCACACCTCTCACAGCCATACTAGGACTATAACAACATCACAACTCTCACAGCCATACTAGGACTGTAACTATCTATATCACAACTCTCACAGCCATACTAGGACTATAACTACATCACAACTCTCACAGCCATACTAGGACTATAACTATCTACATCACAACTCTCACAGCCATACTAGGGCTATAACTATCTACATCACAACTCTCACAGTCATACTAGGACTATAACTATCTACATCACAACTCTCACAGCCATACTAGGACTATAACTATCTACATCACAACTCTCACAGCCATACTAGGACTATAACTATCTACATCACAACTCTCACAGCCATACTAGGCCTATAACTACATCAAACCTCTCACAGCCATACTAGGACTATAACTATCTACATCACAACTCTCACAGCCATACTAGGACTATAACTATCTACATCACAACTCTCACAGCCATACTAGGACTATAACTATCTACATCACACCTCTCACAGCCATACTAGGACTACAACTATCTACATCACACCTCTCACAGCCATACTAGGACTGTAACTATCTACATCACACCTCTCACAGCCATACTAGGACTACAACTATCTACATCACACCTCTCACAGCCATACTAGGACTATAACAATCTACATCACACCTCTCACAGCCATACTAGGACTGTAACTATCTACATCACACCTCTCACAGCCATACTAGGACTGTAACTATCTACATCACACCTCTCACAGCCATACTAGGACTGTAACTATCTATATCACACCTCTCACAGCCATACTAGGACTATAACTACATCACAACTCTCACAGCCATACTAGGACTATAACTAACTACATCACAACTCTCACAGCCATACTAGGACTATAACTATCTACATCACAACTCTCACAGCCATACTAGGACTGTAACTATCTACATCACACCTCTCACAGCCATACTAGGACTGTAACTATCTACATCACAACTCTCACAGCCATACTAGGACTGTAACTATCTATATCACACCTCTCACAGCCATACTAGGACTATAACTATCTACATCACAACTCTCACAGCCATACTAGGACTATAACTACATCACACCTCTCACAGCCATACTAGGACTATAACTATCTACATCACAACTCTCACAGCCATACTAGGCCTATATCTATCTACATCACAACTCTCACAGCCATACTAGGACTATAACTATCTACATCACAACTCTCACAGCCATACTAGGACTATAACTATCTACATCACAACTCTCACAGCCATACTAGGACTATAACTACATCACAACTCTCACAGCCATACTAGGACTATAACTATCTACATCACAACTCTCACAGCCATACTAGGCCTATAACTACATCACAACTCTCACAGCCATACTAGGACTATAACTATCTACATCACAACTCTCACAGCCATACTAGGACTATAACTATCTACATCACAACTCTCACAGCCATACTAGGACTATAACTATCTACATCACAACTCTCACAGGCATACTAGGACTATAACTACATCACAACTCTCACAGCCATACTAGGACTATAACTATCTACATCACAACTCTCACAGCCATACTAGGACTATAACTATCTACATCACAACTCTCACAGCCATACTAGGACTACAACTATCTACATCACACCTCTCACAGCCATACTAGGACTAACTATCTACATCACAACTCTCACAGCCATACTAGGACTATAACTACATCACAACTCTCACAGCCATACTAGGACTATAACTATCTACATCACACCTCTCACAGCCATACTAGGACTATAACTATCTACATCACAACTCTCACAGCCATACTAGGACTATAACTATCTACATCACACCTCTCACAGCCATACTAGGCCTATAACTACATCACAACTCTCACAGCCATACTAGGCCTATAACTATCTACATCACAACTCTCACAGCCATACTAGGACTATAACTACATCACAACTCTCACAGCCATACTAGGCCTATAACTACATCACAACTCTCACAGCCATACTAGGCCTATAACTACATCACAACTCTCACAGCCATACTAGGACTATAACTATCTACATCACAACTCTCACAGCCATACTAGGACTGTAACTATCTCAAACTAAAGACATGCATCTGAACACATCAGTGATATCAGCAAGAAGAATACTTGGGAAAAATTAAGAATACGTATCACTGCATTTACGCAAATTATTTCAGGATATGTGCATGGCGTGGACCACTCCGCCCAATTTATCAGCAGGAGGGCTTCAAAAAAGAAACAAGTGCAAAT
>JAPXFY010006808.1:0-11988 GCA_030674185.1 Monoplex corrugatus | reverse complement strand
GACGAAAAACGGTCGTCCCGTGTGCCTTCTGGCTGCGCACGCTTAAAAATCCAACGGCAGTTGAAATCTTTGAAGAGCAGAGCATTGGCCGGCCGCCTTGGTACGAAACATTGGAAAGATAGGTTGATTTTTCCCAGGTCTCATCCCTTGAAACCAATTACCCTTTTCTTGCCTCTCTGAAGTTCTTGGTTTTAAAAAAAAATGAAATATGAATATGAATTGGAAGGGAGGGAGGTGGGATGGTCGCCGCCCCGGGGTTTGGCGGCCCCGGGAAAAGTTGAGGACCTCGGGCCACCTCAATTCCCAACAAAACCCCCGGGGGTTATTGGAACCTATCTAGGTAGGACCTCAGGACCTGGCCAGCTCATGGGTTTATGTTGCCAGGGTTTAAGGCTTTTTGCCGTGATCCTTCTGAATTTCCCCATCACATGGCACCTGTGACGTTAGCCATAATGGATTCATTCCGAGCGCGGAGCCCGTCATCTTGAGAAACTGAAACTGGAAACCGAACTTCTGTAGGCGCTGGATGGGGGAGTCCTAAGGTCTATTTAGGGTTCTCTTCCCGTCGGTATTATTTCTTTTGGGAATTGCTTGCAGCTGTTTCTGCGCTGTTCAAACGTGACTGTTGCCCTGAGCACAACTGCTATCCCAGCTTACTCTGTTTGCGATCAGCGAGTTCCCACATGGTGGTGTTGATGCCACAGCTCATGAAGCCGGCCTGCAGAGTCCCCTTGTATCGTTTTAGTGGTTTCCCTGGTCAGTTCAGTTTTTTCCTACTGAGGCATCTTTGTTATGTGGCTGTTTTTTTATACGGAATAACGTGTCCTTCCGCAACGAAGCTGGCATTTGGTTCGTTGTTTCCAGCCTGTGTATATGTTTTTGACCAGCATAATGGAATTCTTAAAGTGTGAAGGAAGGCTGTGCAATCCTATCCTGTTCTCTCGCGTTTATGATGTTCGGTGTTCCAAAAAGTACAGGGGGAAAAATAATTTTAAGCTACTCATAAAATTCGAAACACACACACACACTTACACTAACTACACAAAAACACACACACACGCACTCACCACAAACACACATACATAAAACATATGCTAACATTCTTAAACATACAACACACAACACATATGTAAATCATACTACATGCATACATACACAATACATACATACTTACATACACACATACATACATACAACATACATACATACATATTACACACATACAATACATAATTCATACATACATACATACTTCAAAACCACACACTCACACACTTCGTCTAAAAGCACATATGTGAAAAAGGACGTTAAAAAGAAATAACGAGGAAACACTCTCTTTTCCCCTCTCTCCTCCTCTCCCTTTTTCCTCTTCTCTCTCTCACCCCCAACACACACACCACACCCCACAAAACCCCACCACACACACACACACCCACACAACACAACCAAAAAACACAACACACACGCACAATAAACCAAATTAAAAAAAAAAAAAAAACCAGTCAACTAATCAATCAAGTATCCTCCGAACAACCAATAAACCCCAGCCGGGATACCAAACCAGCCAAATAAACCGAACCAGCCAACCAGATAGCCCAACTATCACAACTAACAAACCAAACCAGTGTGAAAAATAATTTACTCCACCCACTCCGTGAGTTAATTCTAGTCCAGCATTTTGACTCAGATAAACTTTTCTTTATAGAAAAAAAAAAACATTAAAAATATTTCACCCTGTGTCAGGGCTTAGTAACCCATATTAATTCCTGGATTCCAACAGAACCCGACATGGAGGGCTTTTAAAAGTGTTGTCCACAGTGTTGTTGATGATGGTAGCGACAGTAGTGTTGATGCTGTTTGCTGGAGCCAGAACCAGCCGTCCAGTTACAACCCAAGGGTGGAGACAGGGGAAAAATTGGGTGTGGTCACCTTGTTGACGAAGGCCCCCAGCCCCACCCGGGAAAACAGGAAAGGGGCCCATGGACACCAGCTGAACCCCCACTGCACCCTGTGTTTTGGCAGATAAATCAAAAACATAGAGTTGGGCAAGTGAGTAAATAAAGAAATACAAAAATGAAATAACTTAAAAACTGAAGTACATATTTAAACCAGCAAAACCCAAACTAAACAAGTGAATGAATTGATTTAATCGAATTTGAACGAAAAAAAACTATTCCAGAATTTAATGAATTAAAGTAAACTAAATGAAAATTTAATAGATAAGGACTAAAAAAACTAAACTGTTTGACCAAACTAAACAGAACTAAAGTAGAATAACTAATTAAACTAAGCTGAACCAACACAATCAAAAAACTAGACTAAAAATCAAACCAAACTAAAACCAACTTAAGTTACCCAGCAAAATTTAAATGAATTAAACTAAACTTTGTGGGCTAGCTTAGGAACAACTTTAAACGAGCTATACTCAATCCATTGTGAGACAAAGACCAGATTCCTTGTAGTTAAACTCTCTTTTTATTACTAAAGTTCATGTAGATGAATTCAGGCAAACAAGTTGTTATATCTTGTTAAGAAAACGTACATGTGCAATAGTTTTTGTTGTCTGTTGACAGAAAAAAATGGGCCCAACCTCTTTAAGACAGGCTCTTTATTAAGTACATCAAAAGCTTTCTTGAAATCATAAAACAGAACACCAGAACATTCGTTGTTTTTTTATATTGTTGAAGCCAGTTATCGTCAAGGGGCCCTTTTTTCCCTAATTTTAGGGGTTTTTAACACTTTGGCAGTTTATTTGTGTTCAAATGATTGGCGATGTAAAAAATTTCTTTTTGAGTTTGTAAGAGATTTTGACAGAACAGATTTAAAAATGAAAATCTCTGGAATTTAAGGACTCAGAATTCTTTCCTATTTTGTGTATAAAACTCCGAAGATAGAGAAAAATAGAAAGAAAACAGAAATGATAGTCAGATAAAGACGACGGGCAACGCCGACGATGATGAGGGGTGATGATGTTTAAAGATGATGGTTGGTGGTGGTGATGATGATGATGACGACGACGACAACGACGATGATGATGAGGAGGAGGAAGAGGAGGAAAAAGAGGAGTAGTGTTGAAGTCAACAAAACCCAAGCGTTGGCCCAGGGTAAGAACATGCAAGAGTGAAGACGGCCCCCCCCACAGGGTCCCATGAGGAATTCCGAACACGACGTACAAGGCCTGTACATTATAGACATGACAGATTACTCACACTTAAGAAGTCGGAACTCGTTACATTAAAGCCACAAAAAAAAGGGCACCATATGCTTAAAAAAGTAAAGTTAATTAAACAATTATACATAACCTGATGACTTGACAGAATACAGACAAGCGTGAGGCCTGGATGTTATGGTGGTGAAGCTTCCGTTAACCAATTTTTAGCAACATATTTGTTTGACCTTGGCTTGGAAACTTTGTTAGGGGCGGCCTCCAATCCACCCAGGCTGTGGAATGGGGGTACCTGACCTTTTAGTGATAAGAGGTATGGTCAAGCAGCATGGGAGAGGGGAATGGGCACTGCTTTTTTGTAATGCTGACCCCGAGAAAAGTTTGAGGTCTCTACCACATCATCTATAATAAACTTCGTATTTATGGAGTTTGATTGATCAGGACAATTTTTCACCTTTTTTCACACTCACAAAAAGTCCACAAGCATGATGCATAAAACCTTATGAATTCATTGGACACTGAGGAAGTCAAAATATGTTGTACAAACGCCTGGAAAATCGGGAGGGGAACATTCTCTCATTTACAACGATGTACAGGAATTAGAAATTACAGCATAAATACATAGGACATACTGAGAATTCGGCGGGCTATTAGAATAAAATATTACAATGAGATTGCAGCGTTCAAATTTAGAGTCACAGAGAGACATTATTACGTTCTTATGCGTGGGCTTGCTGACTCTATGGATGAGTTATTTCATAAAGATCTTATGTCCTGAGTTCAGTCTCATAACCGCAACGTAAAATTTGGCTTGGAAAGTTACCCATTTCAATGCACCAATCATTTTGGTTGTGTCGGTATCTTACATCTCCCGTTCCTCGCCCCTTCTGAAGACCTTGCCTGTGCATGGGTTTTGCATAGAATTAGTATGATTGTCAGACAAATACTGAAGATTTAAGTGGACCAACATATGGAACATTACAAGTGTGATTTATCCCTCTTGAACAAACCCCAAAAAAACAAAAACAAACTAAAAAAACTCTTATGAAAATGCGAAAACAAGTCAATCTTTTTATAAATGACTTTTTACCTATTTTTTAAAAAACTTTTTCCATGCGGGGGGGGAACAACCCAGGCTAATCCCATAGGGGGGCCCCGGCCCCATACACTGTCACTAAAAAAAGGAATAAAAAAAAAACCAAGCGTAAATAAAAAACAACAGTTTCTTTTTTTCTTGCACCTTTACATAAAACATCGCTAATTATGATGATGAAAAATTGGGACCAGCATGTGACCCTTTGAATTTTTAATGAGCATACATTAAACTAAAAAAGTTAAGGGGGGGAGTTAAGAGATGTAGTTTAAGTTGGTTTTTAAAAAATATAATCACATCTGGGACACTTAGGCAGAATTAAAAAAATGAAGACTTTTTCCTTTAATTTTTCCAGGAAAAAACCCCACATTCAACAAAGTTACCCAATAATCTAGAGAAGAAGAAAAAAAACAGAACAAAGCCCCACAAAAGTAGTACGGTTCGTAAAAAATTTTCTCTCACCAGAGAGATTAAAAAAAAAAGAATTGAAATGGAAACAAAAAAATTTGTATCGTAGGACTACCCCGCACCCATCAGTCAGTTAACGTCCCCGGGAAATTTTTAGAGATAAAGGTGGACAAAGGGCAGAGGAGGACCCTCCTCCAAAACCCCCCATTCGATCACTGAGGTAATGGTGACGGGGGGCGTTCAGTCCTGACGAAAAATGAACGCCAACAAATAAAAAAAAATTGTAGTATTAAGAGGAAAAAAGACGGCTGAGGGCGTCAAAAAAGGCCTGGGGCGGATTAAGTAGTAAATTGGGGGCTTTCAATCAGAATGTCCTAGGTTCAACCCCCCGCACATGTACGTCTGGTGACGTTTAGGACGGTGGGTGTGGAGTTTTTTTCCTCACCCGGGTTTAAAAAAATAAAACAGACCTGCCTTTTTTAAAACCCTGTTCTTTGTTTCCAATGCAAAAAATTAAAAATATACCCGTTAAAAATTTCTGTAAATCATGTCAGTGGCTGGATTATGGAAAAAGAAAACATCCGGATGATTCCCAAAGGGCGTACAAATACTTGCAATCTTATGCCAATAAAAAATAATAAAAAAATAAAAAAACAATTACGTTACTAATTGGGGTCAGATTGTTAAGAGGATAGGCCCGTTAGAAAAATTGCTCTCTGAAAAATGCCCACCAAAATATTTGTTTAAAATTCCCATATCCTTTCAAGGGGCTAAGATTACTGTAGCTTTTCTTCGCTATTTCCTGGGGGCTGTACTGTTTTGGCAAAAATGCGAAAAATGCAAAAAAACTTTGTTGTTCTGGGGTTTTTTTTCTAGACCTAGCATCGTTCAGTCCTTTATTCCTGATTGATGAAAAAAAATACAAAACCGGCTCCTTTTTTTTCTGGAAAAAGAATTAAATTTTAAAAAAATAGCCTGCTCTGCACTTATTTTTTAGGGGGATTAACCCCGCTTTTTTTTTTGATTGGTTATCTTTAAAAATCCCCGGGGGGTCACCCATTTTTTCTACCCATTTACGACTAAATTTAGCAAAACCCCCAAATGTAAAAAGTTCTTGGCCTCAGTTCCTTTTGTGTATGGGGCCCCCCGTCTAGAAATTTTCCCTTTTGCATAATATCAGACATTTTCTTCTATTTCATCTTTCAAACGCCACCTCAAAACGTTAAACTCTTCGACAATATTTCCAGCCAGAAAACTTTTAATGTTTTGTAGCCTGTTTCCTGTGTCTATTGTATAAATTTTGATAGATCTTGAGTGTTGTGAGAGAATGGGGATTTGTAAGTGCCTAGAAAACCATAGAAAGGCGCTGTTTGATTACAAAGTTAGCACAGCAGCAGCAGTTTTTAGAAATAAGTAGAAATTTGTATAGAGGGTATGGTAGTATTTTGTAGTGTTATCATAATATTATCACATTATCAGGGTTTTTGCGGGCATGGACCGCCCCATTGGGGTTGATGAAGTGACTGTTGAGTGGCGTGGGGGAGGGGTTGGGGTAACTGTTGGAGGTGGCGGGGGCATTGGTGTCTGGGTCCCCCTCCCGCCCCTATTTGGTGTTTCTTGTTGACCGTCACCACCTCACATGGGGAAATCAACATTCAAAAAAAAAAAAACGTTCCAAAAAATGATTACAAAAGAGGTTTCACAAAAAAAAATCAAAAAAAAACAGACAGGGGGCAGGGGGAAAAGGAAAGAAGCGCTTTTTCTAGAACAGACCGCATATTTTCAATGAAACAAAATTCAAAGCTTGACTGACATAAATTTTTTTTGGGCAAGTCAAACTGATCCACCAAGAAAGCAACAGACAGACAAAAATATTCAGATAGACAGACAAAAAAGGGCTTCAAAGCAAATTTGGGGGCATCAGAAACCCCAGGTGGGCGCTACGATGGCAGAGGGCGAAAATTTTAGGAGGGGACCGTTCATTGTTTTCCCGGGAGTCCACCATACAGTTTTGGTACCCCTGTATCAAAAAATACACACACACAGAGACACACACACACACCACACAACACAACATAAAAACAAGAAGACACGACACATCCGACACACCGCACACACACACGCATACCGACATAACCACACACACATAACACAACACCCCACACCACACCCAAAACACACAAACCCCCCCCACACACAATAAAACCGGGAAAACCACCCCCCATACACATAGCCACACACATACACCATCTGACACAAAAATACACCACCACATACACACACACACACACACCACAAAAAACACACAAACACACACACACCACAACACCCCACACAACAAAAACAACAAACCACCCAACAAACCCCCCCAACCCCCACACAAGTCACTACTTATATGATTTTTTGGCCCTGCTTGTACACACAGTCAATAATTTTAATTTCCCCGTGCGTACTAAAAAACAAATTTTTTGGGGGATTTTAAAAAGGATCAAAGGGCAGGCACAGTGGTTGGGGGTGGTGGTTGATGATTTTATGTTATGATGATTTATGATGTTTTGATGATGAAAAAATATGATTTAATGATGGATGATGGGAAAAGAAAAAGGAAAAAAAAAAGGGGAGTGGAACAGACCTGGTTTGACTTGGTGTGAGGCCCATATGAAAGATGGGAAAAGAAGATGATAAAAACAAAAGGATGATTTTAGATTTGGGGCGATGATTTTATGATGAACGGTGGGGGGGACAGACCCGGTCGGGGAAATTTGGTGGGATGAGGCCCCCTTTTTATGGGGTCACAGTCCCCGCATAGAAGGCCCCCCAACAGAGACCCCCCAGTAGACAGGCCATGCTGAGATTAATCCCCCCGAAACCAGGAAAAAAATCAAAAACTGGGGGTCTGAAAACCCAAAACGCACGAAAACGCCGCGTGCAAAGTAAAAAACACCCACACAACACAACCACAAAACAAACCACACAAAACCAAAACCACAAACCCCCAAAACCAACCACACACACACAAAAAGAACAAAACCACCCCAGAATGGCCAAACCACCTGGTCAGTTTTTGGTTAAAGGTTCTAATCCCACTAAATGTAACCGATATAGAAAGGAGGAAAAAAAAAAAAAAACCCCCGTCGAAAAATTGGAAAATTTAATTGGGCGTAAAAGGGGGTAAAACAAAACCCGGGCCTTGGTACGAAAAAAAAAAAGCTGTTCGAATCAAGAATTTTGGACAGGCGATTCTCTCCCCCCTTTCCACTTAAGTGATGAATTGGTGGGGAAAAACATTTCAGAGAACGAAAAAAATTTTTTCCCGTGTGTGGGGAAAACCCCCGCACTCAGCGACGGGTTTAAAAAAATTCAAAGGCAAACAAAGAAATTGTCCTTAGCAAAAATTTTTTTTTTTGTAAAAAAAAACCCTATTTTACAGGAAAACAATAAAAACACGCAAGGTAGAAAAAAAAAAAAATAGATAAAAAAAAGTAAATAAACAAAAAAAGTAAAAAAAAAATAAAAAAATAAAAAAAAATAATAAATAGATTTAAAAAAAAAAAAATAATAAAATAAAATTTTAATTTAATAAAATTAAAAAGGAGGGTGACGCTTTTATTGGGGGGAAATGCGGCCCCTTTTCTGGGGGGAAAAAAACCGAAATTTTTTAATGGAGAGTTTGGAGTCGAAGGTTTAAGTTTTTTTTTTTTTTCTAAAATTCTGACGGAGATTCCATACGGCCCACCCAAACCGCCAGCAAAATTTTTTTTTTAAAAAATCCCTTGATCCCCGCCTCAAACCCCCCACACACCGGCCCATGGTTTTTTTTTGGAAAAAGGAAAAAAAGGGAAAAAGGGGAAAAACCCCAAAAGAAACAACCAAAACCGCCAGGGGCTGTTGGATATAACGGGGGTGGGGGGAATGAAAGAAAACCAACTGATATTGGCAGACTGTGAATTGGGGGGGGGGAACCAAAAAAAAAAGGGGTAGGAAAACCCTTTAAAAGGGTGGGTAGGGGAAAAAAAACCCCTTGAAAAAAAAAGGGGGGGTTTTTTTTTTTCTTGCCTTTTTTTAGATTGAAATTTTTGATAAAAAGAAAATTTTTTTTTTTGCCTAATTAAAACTCTTCTGTTTCTGTCTGTCTGGGGTTGGGCTCTGTTGGGGGGGGTGTGGTTTCCCCCTTTTTCCCCTCTCTTCTGTTTTCTTTTCTCCTTCTGTTTTTTCTGTCTCTCTTCCCCCCTTTTCTGTTGTTCTTGTGTTTTAATGTGTCTGAATGTATGTATGTATGTATGTATGTTGTATGTTTGTATGTATGTATGTATGTAGGTATGTGTTGGTAGGTTTATGTATTTTATGTATGTATGCATGTATGTATGCATGCATATATGTATGTTTTTATGTATGTATGCATATTTTGTATTTTATGTATTTTGTATGTATGAAATGCATGAAAGATGTATGTATGTTTGTATGTATGTTATGTATTTTGTGTTTGTATGTGTATGTATGTAAAATATGTATGTATGTTTTGGCATATGTGATGTTTTAGTATTTTTATGTATGTAATATGTATCTAGGTAAGTTGTATGTGGGGTAGGAATGTATGAATGTATGCATGTATGTTTTTATGTATGTATGTATGTATGTATGTTTGTATGTACGTATGTATGTATGAAAGGCTTGCATGTATGTATGTATGTATGTATGTATGATGTATGTATGTTGTTTTATGTATGAAATGAAATGTATTTTATGTATTATGTATGTAGTATGCATGTATTATAAAAGTGTTGTGTATGAAAGTATGAAATGGTATGTATGTAAAGATGTATGTATATGTGTGTATGAAATGTTTTGCATGTATTTTATGTAGGTTTTATGTATGTTTGCATGTATGTATGAAATGTATGTAGGGTTATGTATGTAAGGGGGGTATGTATGGTTTTGTGTATGTATGTATGAAAGTATGTATGTTTTATATGTGTGTTGTATGTGTGCATGTATGTATTTGTGTGTATGAATGTATGTATGTATGAAATTGTATGTAGTATGTATGTATGTTGTGTGTATGTATGTGTTGTATTTTATGTGTTTATGAATGTAATTGTGGGTATGTATGTATGTAGTTTTTGGGGTATGTATGTATGTATGTATGTGTATGTATGTGTGCATGTTGTATATGTGTGTATGAATGTATGTATGTTGTATTTTAGTATGTATGTATGTATGTATGTATTTTGTGCAGGAAATATGATGTATTGGTATGTACGTTTTATGAACAAACTTTTCAGAAAATAATTTAAACCAGCTTTTTGTGTGTCTTTTGTGTTCTAGTTTTTGTTGTCATTTGTTGTTATTGTTTGCTGTTTCACCGGGGGCAATGATGATCATAAGCTGGGGGTTAAGATTAAGACTATAAAATTTGATGATGATGATGTGGATAATGTGTGTAAAGACGCGACCGACGGAGATTGATGGTAATAAATGTGATAGTGAAATGATGGTAAAAAACAACAACAAAATACATCTACTACTACTACTAATACCACTACTATACTCAACTATGCTATATATTTATGGCGCTGGTCTTAAAAAAACCCTAAATTAATTTTACAATAACAAAATAAGTATACAGAAAAACAAAAATACAAAGAATATTTTTTGGGGGCAGATGTGATGCGTTAGTGTGTCGGCTTCGCCTCACCGTGGTTTTAGCACTGTTTGGGGGGAAAAGAAGAGCAGAAGGCGTAATCTCTTCCTGTTGTACTTAGCCCCCCATCACAACCCCGCTGTGCCTCCTCGTGGCGACAGGGGGTTTTAACCTGAGCACCTCAGGACTCAGGTGAATCTCGTGGGACTCGGAGGAGGTCTGGCCCCCAGACTGAGGCTGCAGGCCCACCGGGGGCGGGTGTGGATACGTCCTGGTGCCCGAACCAGACCCCCAAAAAGTTTGGGGTGAATAGCCCACTTCCCCTTGTGGACACTCGGGAGGAGTAAGGCTAGGGGAGAGACCGTACACAAACCGATGGAAGGCAACGGGAAAACCACCATCTTTAATTTTCCCCCGGGTTTCATGGACAGAAAAAAAAAGATCAAAGACAACGACGTAAATGGTGCTCCTATGGGCACTTCGCCCGGGTTAGGGACCGTCATGCGGGCGCAGGTGACCCCAAACCCCGTCAGCGCTACTGCGAACCCTAAACTCAGTTTTAAAAACATCAAAGGGTTTTTGCAACATGTAATCTAAATGAAATTTTACGACACGGGAAAAATAAAAAGATATGTCAAAAAAAAAAATTTAATTTTCATTGCACTTCCAAAGAAGACGGGGGGCCTATTAGAAGCGAACTCCATCCCAAAAAGTTTTGATGAGCCATGTAACCCAAAAAACCTGTTTTGAATAATCATGATGGGACAAGGAATAAATCAAAAGAGAAATAGAGAAAAACATGTGGATTTGTGGGGAAGGGGGAAAAGGAAATTATTAATGCCATATACCCTAAGAACTATATAGAGAGGTCAATCGGATGAATAAGGGTTTTATTTTATGCCTTGTTGACTACACCAAGGCTTTCGATCGGATAAAAATGATGAATTGAAACAACCAATGGAGAATCAATGTTGATGGAAAAGATCTACGAATAAATCAAAATATGTACTGGGAAAAAAACAGCTGCAATGAGAAAAAGAAAACAAGTAAGCTCTTTCCAAATTTTCAAAAGAGGAGTCAGACAGGGGTTTATTTTTTCACCAGATCTGTTTTCACTTTACAGCGAAAACATCATAGAGACCTAGAAGAAGCCCTGGGTTAAGGGGGAGGGAAATTGATAAACAACATTCGATATGCAGATGACACCGTGCTAATTGCAGAAAAAAGAAAGAGACCTACAAAACCTTGTGAATATACTTGAAATAGAAAGCAAAGGAAGGGGTTTGGAACAAACACAGAAGACTGAAGTCAGGTGATCATAAAAAACATGAAAACCCTTTCCCGCAAAATAACAGCAAATGGCACAACCTTGAGACAGGTTGATAAATTTAAATATCTGGGAACGATCATTATCGACGGCTGAACATCAGAAATAGCCGGCAGAAAAACCAAGCCCAAAACAGCATTCAAGAAGATACAAGCATTCTTCCAACAATGCCTTCAATTAACATCAGAAAAGGAATTCTTGAATTTATATAGAACCAATACTGTTGTCGGATGCGAAAGGCGTGGACAGTTAACAAACAAAGCCCCCGAACAAGATTGAGGCAGCCCAATTGGTTTCTAAAAAGAATGTTGAGGGTTCCCGGACAGCAAAAAAAACAAAAAGAGACAGTCTTG
>JAPXFY010006807.1:7500-11992 GCA_030674185.1 Monoplex corrugatus | reverse complement strand
TCTCTCTCTCTCTCTCTCTCTCTCTCTCACTCTTCTCTCTCTCTTTCTCTCGCTCTCTCTCTCTTTATGTACTTCAGTGTGTCAGAATAAAAGATCCTAGGAGTCTTTCTACAGGATTACTCCCACAAACATTAAGCACCAGTGATGTACGTTTCGTCTGTTCCTGCTCTTTTTTTCCTACTGGCAACGGAGTTGCTGGTTAGCTGAAAGGAATCTATTGATAGTACATTACGTCATCTGCCCATCTGTCTGTGTGTGTGTGTGTCTGTCTGGTTTTATATGGTTTTGATATTGTTTGTTCACCTTTACTCGTGTGATTCCCAGCACTGTATACCACTAGGATTGAGGGATCTAAATATACAACCTGCGCAATTTTCCTCTCAAGCACAATTATCTGTAAAAGGAAACACAGATGTAGGAATGAAGATCCATAATGCTTTGGATTGGTTTTGTTAAATAAAAGTATTCATATCATTTTCCATTTGGTAACACTTGGATTAATACTTTGTAGTGTGTGTGTACGTGTGTGTGTGTGTGTGTGTGTGTGTGTGTGTGTGTGTGTGTGTGTGTGTGTGTGTGTGTGTGTGTGTGTGTTTGTGTGTGTGTGTGTGTGTGTGTGTGTGCGTGCGTGTGATTGTGTTTGTGCTTGTTTGTGTGTGTGTATGTTTGTATTTATGTGTGCGTGTGTGTATGTGTCTGCGTGTGTGTGTGTGCGTGTGTGTGTGTGTGTCTGTCTGTCTGTCTGTGTGTGTGTGTGTATGTGTATGAGTATGTGTGTATGCGTGTATGTGTGTCTGTGTGTGAGGAGGAGGGCAGGGGGAGTATAGTGCTCAGAGCGCTTGTCTAGAACACAGAAAAAAAAACTAACTTGCTTAAGATGCTAACAAACAAAATCAAACAAAGCCCTTTCAACTCGATTGCTGTTGAAAACTTTACAAGCTTGTGATCTTATCGAAAGCCGATCGCAAACGCCGGGACTTCTTGTCTTGTCGTCATTTGTGGAACAGTGACTCGTGGGAGGACAAACAGAGAGAGAGAGAACGAGAAAGAGAGGAGGTTGAGGGAAGAAACAGTGAAGTGCGACAGAGAGAGAGAGTAGGGAGGGAGATAGAGAAAGAGAGAATGAGGGAGTAAATGTGATGGTGGGTGTGAGACAGAGAGGGGAGAGGGAGCTTGACTGGAGGGGGAAGCGAGAGAATAAAAAAGTGCAAGAGAGATAGAGATAGCAATGCAAGCGAGAATATGACTGAGTTAAAGTATAGGGGTGCAACAGAGAAAGAGAGAGAGAAACAGAGAGAGAGAGAGAGAGAGAGAGAAGAGAGGAGAGAGAAAGAAAGAGAGAGAGAAGAGAAAGAAGAGAGAAGAGAAGAGAGAGAGAGAAGAGAGAGAGAAGAAAAAAAAAAAGGAGAGAGAGAGAAGAGAGAGAGAAAGAAAGAGAGAGAGAGAAAGAAAGAGAGAGAGAGAAAGAAAGAGAGAGAGAGACAGAGAGAGAAAGAGAGAGAGACAGACAGAGAGAGAAAGAGAGAAAGAGAGAGAGAAAGAGAGAGAGAAAGAGAGAGAAAAATCGAGAGAGAAAAACAGAGAAAGAGAAAGAGAGAGAGAGAAATAGAGAGATAAATAGAGAGAGAGAGAGACAGAGAGAGAGAGAGAGAAGACAGACAGACAACAACAAGAGAAAACACTGATGACCTAACTAAACAGTAAAATAACTAACAACAAACTAAAATAAAAAAGAATTAGATTTGCACAGACTTGCTTATTTCATCTAAACTCCCACGTGCTTCATTTCGGAACAATTAACATTTCTGTTGTTAATGAATGGATACCTTCCTACGTCAATAAATGAAAGATTGGCGGAAAAATAGACAGAAAGACAAACACAAACCAGCAAAACGATGAAAAATACAAACAACCAAAATTATACAGTAGCCATCATTATCATCATCTTTTGTGCTGATGTTTGCGATATGAAACGGAATTGAGACAGGCTTGCTTGAATGCAAACAATGTCAAAAGGTTGGTACCAGAAAACTAAAAGGGTGTTACCTCGGATAAGAATCAGGTGTGTTTGTTTCTAGCCGATTTCTTCTGTCTATTTGACAGATATTTTTAGAGACGAGACGCTAAATAAAGAAGAGACAAATCCTATAATAGTCAATTTGTCTGACTATTAATCTGTTGGACTGATGGAAGTCTAATAATAACTCCAACGGACGTCAATAAATCGTTTGTTTCACTGCACTAATTTGTCTCATCAAGAACCATTCTGGGATTCATGTCACTTAGGTATCGTTTATTTCGTGACATTGCCTTTCAGGATAGGGTCACATCAAGCAAACATGCATATCACCAATCAAAGAAATGAGGATGACGATGATAAACCTGCTTTTTCAGACAGGGAGAGAGATAGATAAAGACAAACAGACAGACAGGCAGACACACAGACGGAGTCCTTTAGCTACAAGGATTTTAGGAATTTTACGTGTGAAAGACGTTTTCTTGATTCCACCCATTTCCTCGTTGTTTAGTTCACGGAATTAGCCAGTCGAATTTCTCGGACTTAATGACGTCAGTTGAGTTTCAATACGTTTTAACGTCATCATTCGTCAGCCTTAGCGGCAAGAGACAGAGGATGAGGGAAATAGGATTATCTGCCTGAACTGTCTCACTGACTCACTGTCAGGATGCACGGAGAGCAGATAACTGTGAAGAGTAAAGCACTGTACAGTGTTGTGGAATGATGGGCTGAGTGCTGCTCTGTGTTGTGCTGTTTTTATATGTCGTTATAGCGTACATTAACACACTTTTTTTTGTCCATCATGCAACTGGCATGTGTCACCACAAGGAATAACTGTCATTCCTGGCTGTCACTCCTATCTGTTGCTGGCAGACCTCTGTATGATAACCAGGTGTGTTTCAGGGCCACCAGTTGTCTCTCTACTTGTACTGACCAGGTTTTAAGTTTTTTAAGGATCAATGCACTTAGGGTGATTTCCATTGTGCCCATCTCTTTTTTTCCCTTTTTCTATGCAACCTTAATGCCCACAGAATCTGGCATGGTTTTTATTTTGCAATGATGATGATGACGATGAGGATGATAATCATGGTGCTGTGGAATTCCATCTAAGATTGAAACTACGGGACAGGGCTGTGCTCTATGCTTACTATCAGAATATATCCTGGTATCAACCAGACCCAAGCGATATAGACACATGCAGTGTTGATCAGATGATTTGAGCAACACCTTCAATGACGCATCTGGACAGTGGATGCGACTCAACTATGTGGTCTCGGTCTTCCCAATCAGCTCATAGCACGCTCAACTCTAGATAAGAGCCGGTTGGAGCCGAATTATCCCACAATGATTTGAGAAGGGACTGATGTGGATTTGAACCCACATTTCAGTCGGTAGTCTGTTGCACTAACACTACATCACATCAACTGGTTGTTGCCAGGCGTTCGTGGGTCTTCATTTCTTGTGTCTTCTTTTTTTTTTCGTCCCATTTTCTTCGCCATGTAAATGGCAACAGAAGCTGGAACAGTTTTTATTATGCGATGATGATGATGTCGATGTGGATGATAATCATGATGCTAAGGAGTTCCATCTAGGATTGAGACTGCGTGACAGGGTTGTACTCTACGCATACTATCATAATATATCCTGGCATCAACCAGGCCCGAGAGATACAGACACCTGTGTAATGTCAGTCAGAAGATTTGACGCATCCTCGAAGTGGATGAGACTCGACTGTGTGGTCCCAGTCTTCTCAATGAGCCTATACCACACCTAACTCTGGGTAGGAGCCGGTTAGAGCCGAAAAGTCCCACAATGATTTTTGAAGGGACTGATGGGGATTCGAACGCACAACCTTCCAGTCGGTAGTCCGTTGCGTTAAGCACTACACCACGGCGACTGGTTACTCTTGTGTCTTCTTTCTGTTGTCCAGCAAAGGGAACCCTGAGTGGTGTGATCCTGTTTGCTCTGAATGATCTGCCCTGTGCATCTCTACTATAGATTTAAAGTCACGATAATGTACATACTGTTTTGATTACATCGAGCCAGTAGTCATTGGCTGGGGATGAACTTGGCCAGAAGATTCTCATGGTTCTTGAAAGGATCTTAGAGAGGAGAATTGATATCTTGATAAAATATCCACCAGCATTTTAAGTCCTCTTTTTAGGGTGGATGTACACAGACCAGGCATAATGCCTACTTAGTGTTAACTACTGTACTTACTTGGAGGACCTCCACACTCAGCAGTAACACAGTCAGTCGCTGATGAGGCCGGGTTACGGCGACAGCGCTACGACAAAGTAAGTGTGAACAACAAAAACAATGGTGCATACATACGTGTAGGTGATATAGGTAATAATGACTAATGGACCTCCACACGTTGTTCAGCATGTTGAAGGCATTTCTGGCCTTGCTGAGATGGCCCTTGATGTCCTTGCCTTTTCCTTCGTCTGTTTGACAGTGTTGTCTAGGTTGGTG
>JAPXFY010006807.1:0-2500 GCA_030674185.1 Monoplex corrugatus | reverse complement strand
TTTAAGTTTTTAATGATCAATGCACTTAGGGTGATTTCCATTGTGCTCATCTTATTTTCCCCTTTTCCTATGCTACCTTAATGTCCACAGAATCTGGCATGGTTTTTATTTTGCAATGAGGATGATGTCGATGAGGATGATAATCATAATGCTATGGAATTCCATCAAGGATTGAGACTATGGGACAGGGCTGTGCTTTATGCTTACTATCAGAATATATCCTGGCATCAGCCAGACCCAAGCGATACAGACACCTGCAGTGTTGATCAGATGATTTGAGCAACACCTTCAATGACGCATCTGTACAGTGGATGGGACTCGACAATATGGTCCCGGTCTTCCCAATCAGCTCATAGCACGCCCAACTCTAGATAAGAGCCGGTTGGAGCCGAATTATCCCACGATGGTTTGAGAAGGGACTGATGGGGATTTGAACCCACATTTCAGTCGGTAGTCCGTTGCACTAACACTACATCACTTCAGCTGGTTGTTGCCAGGTGTTCGTGAGTCTTCATTTCGTGTGTCTTCTTTCTATTGCCCAGCAAAGGGAACCCTGAGTGGTGTGATGCTGTTTGCTCTGAATGATCTGCCCTGTCCATCTCTACTGTCTATTTAACGTCACGATAATGTACATACTGTTTTGATGACATCGAGCCAGTAGTTATTGGCTGTGGATGAACTTTGGCCAGAAGATTCTTATGGTTCTTGAAAGGATCTTAGAGTGGAGAATTGATATCTTGATAAAGTATCCACCAGCATTTTTTTAGGGTGGATATACACAGACCAGGCATAATGTCTCACCATCATCAGGTGCCTTGCCACATGGCGTTGGCGATTATGGACTTCCATCTGTCTCTATCTCTTGTTGCCTAAAGCATCTCTTCCACCAGCTTTCACCCTCCCTGTCTACTTAGTGTTAACTACTTACTTGGAGGACCTCCATACGTTGTTCAGCATGTTGAAGGCATTTCTGGCCTTGCTGAGATGGCCCTTGATGTCCTTGCTTTTTCCTTCGTCTGCTTGACAGAGTTGTCTAGTTGGTGAATTCTGTTGCAGGTAGGTCTATTCCATCAGCTTGGATTGATGAGGGGTTTGGTATGGTCAGTGTTATTATTTTTCTTTCTTTGGGTGATCGTTAGGTCTTCTTGTCAGGTACAGGTGTTAAGATGGAATTTGTTTTCCCACGCACGTGCTGGTGAATGTGTAAGATCAGCGCCATGTTAACTGCTATGACACCGACCTGTCATTGTTAAAGAGATAATTATACTGTTTTGTTCTGCATCACATTTTTACGTTGCTTCAAATCATGCTGCATTACATAACTTTTCACTGCGTTACTGTGAAGTGAAGTGTGTTGTTTTGTACTGCATTTTGTCTTGCTGTGTTGTATTGCATGCAATATATTATGTTATTTTATTTTTTGCAGTGTCTTATAGTTTCTTTCTTTCTTAATTGTATCAATTAACTATATTGAATTGCATTACTTTTTGTATGGCAACGATTTTCAACATACCACTGCTTGCTGCTTTTTCAAATCTTATTTGAAAGAAAAAGTTACATATTCAAATCAAACCATGGCATTCTCGAGTGTGTCTTTGAGTGTTTCTTTGCAAACAAGAATAAGATATGTCGGCAGTAATGTATTATGACAGATTTAAGGACAATTATTTGAAAAGAGGTTAAGAGTTTTAATTGTCTGTTTGTCTGTTCATTAGTCCGTTTATTTGTTTTATTTGCTTGCTTGTATGTTTATGAATAATTATTGATATACACAAACACAAACCAAGCATGCAATTAAAACCAGAAGCAAACAAAAAATTACGACATTATCCTTGTCGCAGGAAACAAAAATGATCGACTTTCAATTTTGCTTTCATCAGCACGAAGACAACACCACTCTTAACATTGTAGCATAAGCTTTTTGGATCACACGCTCTTAATCACACTAACGTGATCACGAGCATGAACCACGTGACACCTAGAAAGTGTGGGTCTCTGTCTGCCTTCGTGTCTTTCTAACTGGCAGGCCTCATCTCTCTCTCTCTCTCTATTTCTCTCTCCCTCTCTCACTCTCTCTCTCTCTCTCTCTCTCTCTCTCTCTCTCTCTCTCTTTATGTACTTCAGTGTGTCAGAATAAAAGATCCTAGGAGTCCTTTTACAGGATTACTCCCACAAACATTGAGCACCAGTGATGTACGTTTTGTCTGTTCCTGTTTTTTTCCTACTGGCAACGGAGTTGCTGGTAAGCTGAAAGGAATCTATTGATAGTACATTACGTCATCTGCCCATCTGTCTGTCTGTCTGTCTGGTTTTATATGGTTTTGATCTTGTTTGTTCATCTTTACTCGTGTGATTCCCAGCACTGTATACCACTAGGATTGAGGGATCTAAATATACAACCTGCGCAATTCTCCTCTCAAGCACAAGTATCTGTAAAAGGAAACACAGATGTAGGAATGAAGATCCATAATGCTTTTGATTGGTTTTGTTAAATAAAAGT
>JAPXFY010006806.1:7500-10000 GCA_030674185.1 Monoplex corrugatus | reverse complement strand
TCCTTAAACAGATACAAAATCAAATTCCGCATGTGAGAATATCTTTTTAATTTCGAGATTTTTGCTGTGGTTCATGAGCAAGGAAACTCTACAGGATTCCTGAATTAGATACCTGGATTCTCTATGTATTATTGTTTAACTCTTAATCTTTCCTTCAAACTATGACGATGCTGACATCATAGGATAAAGAACTGGTTTGATTTATTTAAAGCTATAAGGAAAACTTGATCTGGAAGGTTGACATCATCAGCCAGACACAAACTTTCAGTTTCTCAAAAAAGTCTTCAACAGGAAGCTTGTGTCTGGACCAAGTGTTTTGAACTCGCATGATTTTATCGTAATAAAGGTGGAACCTGCAAACATGGCATCACATAGTTCTCCTTTCATTATGTCCACGGTAACGCCCCTCTCAAAGACGTTCTGTTATAGTCAGAGGGTAAACAACGGATTCCGTCAGAAATGTTCCGGGGTTCAATTCCTTGATACCTCCACCTGGGCACTAAAGGATGGAGATGTTCCGATCTTACAGATCAACTTGTGTGGCAGATCTTGCCTATACAGACAATTTGTTTCCGTGTGTACTCGCGTTCTGCAGAATATTAAAATACACACGCCTAACATCCTGTAGGTCGTGTCCATGGTTTTGCTTATGGAAATATGAATACACCAGCATGCAGACTGTGCAACAATCAGTGGAATATGGCCTGCTTGTCTATACTGCTTGAGTTCCCCATGCTAAACTAACAATGTGATTGTGTGTAATGTTGCTAGTAAGTTTCCAACTGACTTTGGAGTGTTAACGTTTCAAGGAGTGATTTGTGTGATTTATAATAATTATGAAATAATTGTTTTACCTTTGTGTTCCTTTCAGTCTTCCTGTTGAACCAGGAATTCCATATGTACCTGGGACTTTGTTCATTCATCAGTGTCTGCCATCTTTGTCTGTACAGGTTAGATGGACATTTCAAAGATTAAAGATGGCCATTCCTGGAAAAAATCCTTTAAACGACTCAATGCCAGAAATGGAATTGTCTCCCTAAAACAGATAGTGACAGTGAAAATGAAAAATGTATAATAAATGTAATAAAAAAAAAAAAAAAAATAAAAAAAAAAAAAAAAAAAAAAAAAAAAAAAAAAAAAAAAAAAAAAAAAAAAATAAAAAAAAAAAAAAAAAAAAAAAAAAAACAAAAAAAAAAAAAAAAAAAAAAAAAAAAAAAAAAACAAAACAAAAAAAAAAAAAAAAAAAAACAAAAAAAAAAAAAAAAAAAAAAAAAAAAAAAAAAAAAAAACCAGCAGAATGACATTACGCTGTCATCAGGAAGCAAACCCAAGGATAAATCCCATACTTACAATCAAGCGATGAAAACCCAGCAACATGGGACGTCAAATGAATTAGGAAGATGACGTCACACGTTCATCAATAAAAAGTGGAGATCAACAAAATGACGTCAACAGAATTACCAACAAATGTGAATGCCAGGATCCTGACTTATCACAATTACCCAGAACTAGTGTGGACCATGATCATGTCCCAGTTTGGAAAAATGGGACAGACTAAGCACTGGCTGTGGACTGTTGGAGTCTTACAGTGGTTTGTAGGGACCGTCAAGCATGTGGCGTTTCAGCGGCTTGTGTATCTGGGAAACAGAGGGGGGGAGGGGGGCACGTTACTGGTGGATAAGCTAACCAAGTGGAATTGAAACTACACAGAAATGTCTCGTGCTACAGTCCCCAGTATCAGATTGAGAAGTTGGAATTTATGATACAAAGTCTTTCAGGGTCTGTCCGATCAATGAAAAGTCTGTTCCAGATTTGTATGAAATCTGTAACCAAGTGGCCATTGAAGGATAATGAGTATCCATTGGACATGGGATGAGTTTTTACCAAGGTGGGCCTTGGGAGTCTATGAGTGATTACTTGTATAGAGTTTTAATCAAAGACATGTCTGAGCTCAAAGAATACTAAAGGACTGCAGAAATTGGGCTGTTCATGACTGTCTACGGGCATATGTGGTCGGTTTCAGTTATCTTGGAAGCACTCTGAAGGTCTCCTCTTTCTGACAGTCTGAAAGAAGCTAACGTGGTTGGGACCATTGAAATCCGTAACTGGCAGGTTATTTAATTTTGAGCGATACCATTCCACAGGTGGTAAATTTGTGTTGGAAGAGTTAGAACTTGGAATCATTGTGGCTGGATTCTTCGTATGTGTCAGATCCTACTTTTAGAGGCTCTATCTCAATTCGTGGCCACTCAGTGAAAATTTGGGCTTAGTGGCTGTTTTAAAATCCTTCGAGAAAACATTACAATTGGCCTCAGGTGATCAGCTCTCGGCCAGACCTGAAGTGTTCCTTTCTGTGGTTATGCTGCGTGAATTGTGAAGCTGCCCTAGGCAGCATTTCCATCCATGTCACCAATCAAGTTGTGTCCACAGTAGATGGCTTTTCTGATGGCTTTGAGAATTACACAGGGAGAGAGGTCTAAAAGTATTGCCAGCCTTATCC
>JAPXFY010006806.1:0-2500 GCA_030674185.1 Monoplex corrugatus | reverse complement strand
CTCAGTTTCAGGCGAAGACCAAGGTTGAAAAAGACTGGGTCCATGACCTCCTGTTCGCTGATGACTGCGCTCTGAACGCCACCACTGAAGCAAAAATGCAGCAGAGCATGGATCGATTCGCATCATCCTGCACAAACTTCGGACTCACCATCAGTACAAAGAAGACCTAAGCCATATTTCAGCCTGCACCACAACAGCGGTACTCAGAACCAAGCATCACTGTCAAGGGAGAAACCTTGAAAGCTGTGGACAATATACGCACTTTGGAAGCACGATCTCAAGATCAGTGAACATAGACACTGAGGTAGACACACGCATTGCCAAAGCAAGTTCAGCTTTCGGACGCCTCTGGTATTGGTTTGGGACAGGAGAGGTATCAAACTGTCCATCAAGCTGAAGGTATACAAGGCAGCCGTTCTGCCAGCCCCTTCTGTATGCCTGTGAGACATGGACCGTATACGAGCGCCATGCCAAGAAACTCAACCGATTTCCACATCAACTGCTCTCAGACAGCTCCTGAAGATCACCTGGAAGGATGGAATCCTGACCCAGATGTCCTCGATCAGGCCGGAATGACTACCATTCACACCTCTGCTCAGAAGAGCCCAGCTCAGATGGACCAGACACATCGTGCGTATGCAAGACACGCGCTCCCGAAGAGACTGCTCTATGGTGACTAGCAGACGGCATATGCTCGCGAGGAAGGCCAAAGCTGCGCTTCAAGGACACGCTTAAAGCGTCCCTGAAAAACTTCGGTATAGACACAAGACATGGGAGGCCCTTACACAAGACCGCTCATCATGGAGAAGCTACGTTGGCGAAGGTGCCGCCTCCTACGAACAAAGCAGGATCAGTGGAGCACAAAAGAAACGAGAGCTGCGTAAGTCCCGAGCCAACTCCCAAGTCCACAATCCAGCAGAACACATGTGTCTCATCTGCGGCCGAGCCTTCCGCGCACGAATCGGCCTCATCAGTCACAGCCGGACACATGAATCGTGATGATCCTTGTCGTCGTCGATCACGACGGACGAAGAACAAAACAAGGTCTACGGAGTGCTCTTTTACACTCCAGTGATTTATGTTGTAAGTAGGTGCTCAAATTTATCTTGCATCATAAATGTCCTGTAAAAGTTGCGTGTCTTTCCATAATCTTCATTACTGTTCTTTTTGGTTTGCCTCTTTCAAGATTGTCTCGTTTGTTTTCTTTGCTGATATCGAACTCTTAACATTCTTCTTAGAAACCACATTTTCAGCTGTCTCAATCTTGTTCTGATTTTGCGTGTTGACTGTCCACTCTTCACGTCCGTATGACAGTATTGGTTCTATATAAACACGGAAAAACTCCTGATATTAATTGATAGACATTTCTTGGTGAGAACTCTTTTCATTTTCTTGAATGCTGTTTAGCTTGGGTAATTCTGCTGGATATTTCTGAAGTGTTTCTGCCGCCTGGTGAGATGACTGTTCCAGATATTTAAACTTATCAACTTGTCTGAATGTTGTGACATTTACTGTTATTTCATATGAGAAGACTTTATTATTGATTAGCATAACCTCAGTCTCTTGTTATTTAATTCTAGTCTGCTTTATATTTCTATTCACGAGATTTTGTAAGTCTTTATCATTTTCTGTGATTAGAACTGTGACATATGCAAAACTAAGATGTTTATCACAAGCATGCTTATCATGTTTCCTCCAACCTTTATCCCAGGACATTCTTCTAGGTTTTCGAGATAGTTTCGCTGCAAAGCAAATCTGGTGACAGAACACACCCTGCCCAAACCGGTCTTTTGATATTTTGGAAAGAGCTTATATCATTTTGTACTCTACATTGCTGTTGTGTTTGTTCCCATAGGTAATCTTATCATTCGTAGATCCTTAACGTCTGAATTGAGATTACGCTACCCATTCAGGTAGCATAGAAGCAGATACAAAGTACAAAAACAGCAAGCTCAGAACACTCCTGAATGGGTTAGCGTAAGCTGTGTTGGATTTGAGAAGTTCTATACAACATGGGAGATAATTCTCAGAGTTGTGTCCTTTGATCATATTATAAAAAATTCTCCCTGCTTCCCTCTTATTTCTTTGGTCTGAATTGAGTTTGATTTTCCAGTTGGTTGATACAGTCTTCGTATCTTACCCAACTCAAAAACCTTGATGTTGACATTCGGTGTTACTTTCGTGCATTTTTGCATTTTTTTCTATTTTGTATCAGGTGGAATCAACTGATTTTTTATGTGTATGTATTTTCTTTTCTCGTTTGTATCGTTTCCATTACAATAGAGAGTGACAGTGGGAACAGATCCGTATCAGACTGTCTTTGTCATTTATGATGCTGTCTATCCACTATTTTTATCATTCATTTCTTTTGTCGTTTGTATCGTTTCCATTACAATAGAGAGTGACGTGGAACGATCCGTATCAGCTGTCTTGTCATTTATGATGCTGTCTATCCCCGTTTTTATCATCATTTCTTTTGTCGTTATTAGAAAGAGCAAAT
>JAPXFY010006805.1:0-12001 GCA_030674185.1 Monoplex corrugatus | reverse complement strand
CGTGATTGGCCTCATTGTTTTGGGCCGGAAGTGAGCCAGCGTAAGATCGATTCAGCTAACGCGCAAAGAGCCCTTCTTGTGTAAAGTGCTAATGAAAAACTCCGATCAGCAGGCCAGGAGTACAGAGCGCCTGTCTACGTCACCACTACTGTCAACGTCACTCAGTAATCTACTGCAGCGAACTGATAAACAGACAGACAGAGAGAGAGAGAGAGAGGGAGAGGAGAGAGAGAGAGAGAGAGAGAGAGAAGAGAGAGAGAGAGAGAGAGAGAGATCTGGATGCTAAAGGCGCTTATCCACCACTGGGCACTGTTGTACAACAATGCAATACGTGTCACGCTCAATGCACTTTACAAGAAGAAACCAGTAAACGCACAAAATAGAATTAGAATGTGCATTTAAGCAAGAAAACAAGACGGATGCAAACTCTGTCAAGCGTACACAAAGGACAAATAAACAAATCCACCAGGACATTGCGTTGAGCAGAAAAGTTATTTTCCCTAGCTCAACCCGAAATCAAGGAAGTTATCTGATCTGTTCCTCCACCCCCAATCTTTCCAGCTCAGCAAAGTACCAGAGAAGTTGTCTGATCTCTATTGCTTTAATTTGTCTTGTAATCACCTTTTGACTCCCGCACCCTATCTACCAGCATCCTGCATTGTCTAGCCATGCTAGCAAAGCAAAAACATGACCCTTTGACTGCCTCACCCTATCCACCAGCTTCCTGACTGTTGAAAATTCGTTTTCATTTATCTCTTTGTGTAATCGTCGTTGACAGATGCCAGTTGCCCAAAAATTTGTGCTTGTCATTTTTTCGTTAATCAAATACGTGTTCTCGTTTTATTTCAGTGTGTATCTAATTTCAGACTGCTCGACAATTAAGAACTCTTTCTTTCTTTAAAGCCATCTTGAACACATATTTTTTGTACAGCAATGATTTCCCCCTTCATCTCAATTCCCTTCATCGCACTCCATCCCTGTCCTCACCCTTCTGGTATGCATGTAGTACATACCCCTGTGTTGTTTTTGGTCATTGTGAGTAAATGTTTTAAGTGAACGATGATAGAATGCACTTTGATTCAATTAATACATCAAGACTTACGAGTTCTATGAATATCATTATCATTATTCTCATGACCATTATCATCATCAATCATTTATTCTTATGACCATCATCACCATCATTTATCATCACCATCATCATCATCATTTTTCTTTTTCTTCTTCTTCTTATTGCTATTATTATTACCGTTACTATCACGATTACCATTACTACTGTTACTATTATCACTATTGCTATCTTCATCGTCATTTACTATTGTCATTACAGACAAACATGCAACAAACAAATAAACAAACAAACGAGGGAACAAACAAAGAATAACACCCTTGTTCTCCTGTATCAAAATAGCGGAATTTGAGTCTGTGATAGAGACTACTGACACTGACACATCAAATGTCAAATACAGTTCATGTACTAAAGATCAGACCAACACATCTGACTTACCTGCTTTCGGGTGTTAACAAGTATTCATTAAAAATAATAATTTAACTTAATCGTTGCTTTAACATTGTTAGCATTATTCCTATCAATACTGCAGCACTGAAGACTGAAATCATGAGATCAGTAAGAAAAAAGAAAAAACACATAAAATCCCCTCTTGCAAGATAACAACAAATGGCACAACTTGGTGACAGGTTGATAAGTTTGAGTATCTGGGATCATCTCACCGACGGCAAATGCACATCAGAAATAGCCAGCAGAATCGGCCAAGCCAAAACAGCATTCAAGAAGATGAAAAGCATTCATACCAACATGTGCCTATCAATTAACATCAGGAAGAGAGCTCTTGAATGTTAGATAGAACCGATAATGTTATACGGTTGTGAGGCGTGGACAGTCAACACGAAAAGCCAGAACAAGATTGAGGCAGCCGAAATGCAGTTTCTAAAAAGAATGTTGTGAGTTCCACGGACAGTAAAGAAAACAAACATGGCAGTCTTGATGGAGGCAGACACAAGATGATCATTGATAAGGAAGATTAGGAAAACATTTACAGGCCATTTTTTTTGAGAAAAGGGGCATTAGAACACCTGTCACAAGAGGAAAGCTGGAAGGAAAGAGAAACACCAGGTAGACCCAGGGAGAAAATATTAGACGGTTTGCAGGGTGGCTGAGGACAGAGAGGGTGGAAGATGTGCTTGCGGCGACAAGGATAGATGCAAATGGAGAGCCATGATCGCCAACCGCCATGTGGCAGGCACGTGATGATGATGATACTGCAGCACAACTACAGGTAATCTAATACCATCATTCCAATCCAGCCTCAGCTTAGTCTACACGAGAATACAGACATCTCAAGCTGGGTTTATCATTTCCTATCAAGTCTACGGGCTGAATGTCGAGGTTTTCCCAGCTGCCAGAATGGTAGATCACAAAAGAATTAAAGGACATACACCAGTCGGGAAAGAATTAGCTTAATCTGGGTGTCCCTGCTTAGAAATGTCGTAATTTAAAAAACCAGACAATTTTTAGCCGGTCGAACAAAGATTAAGCTGATAATAAGGAAATCTATTAAAAGGTTTTGATAAAAAATCACGGGAAGCAAGTCAGATACTTTCAAAATGTAAATTTTTTTTCTAACTTTTGGAAATCGTTTTTTTCTTTGGGTAGTTGGTTTTTCTATTTTTATGGACGATGGTAATGATGGGGGAGATGTGTGGTGTTTTGGTGTGTGGGGTGTGTGGTTTGTGTGTGTGGGTGTGGTTGTGTGGTGTGTGTGGGGGTGTGCGCGAGGGCCGCGTAACGGAAGGCTTATATGTGTCCTCGTCCCGCACGAGAGAGGAGAGAGAAAAGGAGAGAAAAAGGGGGGAGAGAGAGAGAAGCGAGAGAGAGAACGGAGAGGAGAGAGAACAAAGAGAGGAGAGAGAAGAGAGAGCGCAGAGGCAGAGAGAGCAACAGCGCGGAGGCGAGGGAAAACAAAACGATACAGAAAAAGGAAGACAAAAGACGAGACAGACGACAGACAGAAGCAGACAGACGGGAATGATTTCCCACACGCCATTCCCAACCAATGTTGTGAAAATCTTTTGTTTGATGACAGGTCTTCCCGTCGCCTTCAAAATGAAGGACACCTTTTGGACCAGAATCTGTGGGGGGAACTGAAGGACACAGCAGCTATAGACAAAAAGTGAAGACCGGGGCGACATTGGCATCCCCCCCTGGTAAGTGCCACTAGCATAGTTACCGCTATGAAACGTTTTTTTGTCATCGATTTTAAAGTGCTTAAGCAGAGCTACGACAAAAAAAGTCGTCCCTTCTCGGTGATAAGTGCCATAGCGGTGATATGAGGGGGAAAGTACTTTTACGGGGGTAAGTGCCACCACATAGTCATGGCCAAACCCTTTTCCTTTTTCAGTGATAATGCTACCAGGTAGTAGACCAGAAACGCGTATTTTTTTTGTAAAAAGTGCTCCACAGTGGTTTCTCTGAAAATTTTGTCCCCAGAAAATCGGCGATGAGTGCCACTAGCGGGTTTTGGTCTGAAACGTTGTACCATTTACGTGAAAGTCCCCACTGCGTGGCTTTGAGTCGAAACGTTGCCCCCTTTTTGGGGGAAACCTTTAGCTTGGCTTTGGTCCTAAAGTTTTACCATTTTCATGATAAGTCCCACTAGCAGTGGCTGTGGTCGAACGTTTTCCCATTTATCAGTGATAAGTGCCACAGCATGGCTTTGAGTCTAAAAACGTTGTCCCTTTTTCAGAAATAAGTCCCATTGCAGTGCTTTGAGTCTAAAAACGGTTTACCATTTATGTGAAAGTGCCACTACAGTGGCTTTGAGTCTGAAACGTTGTTCCATTTATCAGTGATAAGTGCCACTACAGTGCTTTGAGTCTGAAACGTTGTAAAAATTTATCAGTGATAATGCCACTACGGGCTTTGAGTCTAAAAACTTTGTCCCATTTATCAGTGGTAAGTAATAAAAATAATAAAAATTTTTACAATTTTTTATAAGCGCAAAATTTGATAAAATCAAATTAAGCGCTGAAACAGACACAAAAACCCCACGACACAACACACACGCACGTACCACGCAACACACGCACCACGCACACCCCACGACTCACGCACACAACGCACACGGCTAAAAAATGGGGAGAAAAAATTAAAAAAAAAGGAAAATTTAGAAGCAATTTTAAAAATTATTTATTGCATGTGAATTCCCCTCGGGGGGAACAGCTGAGAGGGGATTGAGTGAGGTCAGGATTTTATGCGGAGGGAAAAAGGTGATTTTTGAGAGCGGACTTAAAGGGGAACAAAAGTGGTTTGCTGCGGACTGAGAGAGGAAGTTGTTAGGAGAGCGGCCCAGAAAAGAGAAGGTCGGGCCATAGGTATTGGCTTAGTGCGGGGGAAAGCGAAAAAGTCAGGGGATCGGGCAAGCGGGGGGGGTACGTGAGGGGAACATAGATCTCAAGTAGGCTTGACGGGGTTCGGGGGCTGCGTTATTGAGGCTTTTGTAGCACATGGGTCTTTTGATGTATGCGCTTTGATACGGGACAGAAAAGTTGTCCCCAGGAGGGGAGATTGGTCGCTTTTTTTTTTTTGAGTAAAGGCGTGCAGCTTTGTTTAAAAGCTCTGAGGATGTGAGTGGTGGAGGCAGGAGCCCGGGAAGGAGTGAATTGAAATAGTCAGTGCGAGACATTTGAAGGGGAACGGGGGGGTTTTTGCATTTGTTTCGACAAGAGATCTTCCTGATCACCTTATACGAGGAGATATAGTAGCAAAAATTGGCGTTTGAGAAAAAAAATTTTTCAGGAGAGGGTAGAGTCAATGCAGACACCGGGTTTTTTTAGCTGAACAGACATTGGGATGATGGTTACATAGGGGAGAGAAAGAGGGGGCAGCTGAAAAAGTTTTGGGGGGTCCCAATGAGGATATTTCTGTCTTGTATCATTTTAGCTGAATTTTTGTTGTATGTCATCCCAATTTTTAATGTCCGGAAACATCGGGGCATTCGGAGGCGCGTATATTGTCAGGTGAGTCACTGTTTGAAGTTGGGGTCATCAGCATAGAAGTGGTGTTTTATAAAAGTGGGAGTTGAGGGGGGACAGGGGGGAGGTGAAAGAGTGAAAAAAAACAGGGCCAAAGGACGATCCTTGTGGAACCCAAGGTCAGGTATGCAGGTTGAGAGTAAGGGCCAAAATTAGAAACAGGGGCTATGAGTCTGAAACGTTGTCCCATTTATCAGGGGGAAATCCCACAGCAGTGGCTTTGGTCTGAAGTGCCAAAGTGGTATACTGAAACGTTTACAAATTTTATCAGTGAAAAGTGCTACCGGGTAGGTATAATCTAAAAACTTGTTTTATTTTTCGTGGTAAGTGCACAGCTAGGTTGACTCTGAAACGTTGTACCTTTTTTCAGTGGTAAGTGCTCCAGAGTGTAGACTCTGAACTTTTTTTACCATTTATTGTGATAAGGGGCTACCGCAGTAGGTATGACTGAAACGTTGTCTATTATCGTGATAAGTCACCAGCAGTAGGTATGATCTGAAACTTGTACTTTTTTTAAAGTGAAAAGTCCCCAGCAGTGGGTAGACTGAAAACGTTGTATTTTACCAGTGAAAGTGCTCCAAAGCGTGGTATGACTGAAACGTTGTATATTTACAGTGTTAAGTCCCATGGTAGCAGTTTGACCCCGAAACGTTGTCCCATTTATCGTGTAAGTACTACAGCAGTAATTATACTTGAAACGTTTTTCCCATTTTCAGTGATAAGTACTACGGGCAGATATGATCTGAAACGTTTGTACCATTTATCGGGGGAAACTGCCCCCCGGGTGTAGCTGTGACTTTTGAAGTTATTTTTGTTAAAGCCCAGCCAAACTCCCGTAGAACCAAAAAAAAACTTTAAACCCGCTTCAAAACATACGAAATTTAACGGGAAAAAAAAAAAAGAAAAGAAATAAGTACACAAAACAGTGACTCGCGCAAAGTTAGGGTTTTGCCCCCGGCGTTGACCACTCCGTCCAATTTATCAACAGGGGATTTAAAAACACAAATGATACAAATTAAGCTCCCTAAGGACACCAAAACTATATAAAAAAGGGCAAAAGTCCCAAAAATTTTGCTTCGGCAACCTCACCCCCCTAGACCCAAAAAATTTCATTTAAATACGTGCCCCATTCAATCAAAGAAAAGCACGAAAGATTTCACAAAACACTACGGGTAATGTCCCAGAAAGGCGAAATGACGGGAAGAAATGACAGAAAGAAAAAGGAAACAAGGAAGAAACAAAGCCCCGTGACAGGAAAGAGAAAAATTTTCTAGCACAGGAATTTTCCAGAAGGTGGGGATACCATTATACTGAAATAGTCCCCCGGCATCCCCCACGGTCTTTTGAAATTTTAAATTTTTTGGGTTTAAAAAGTGCAATAAACTTTTGCTAAAAACTTGAAACTTTTGTATGTTTTATCGGCCGTCAGTGCCCACTCCCGTGGATGACTGAAAATAATTTCTTGGCGGAAAAGTACCACCAGCAGCACTGCGCTCAAAACTTTGTCTACTTATTTATTTGTTTTGTGGAGAGATGTAGTATGTTGCCCACCATCAGAGCGAAAAGCGAAATTGTTCCTTGGAACGAGAAAACAAGCCAACAATCTTATCAATAGCAACGACAACCAACCCTTTATCGACAAAACTAAATAAGCGGGTCTGAAAAACAAAAACGAAACAGAAACATTTGTAGGTGACTACTCTGTTAGGTAAAAAAAAAAGGACTGGAGGTTGGGCAGCAAGAAAAGGGGTTGTACTTATTTACACTGCCCCACAGGGGTTGCCGAGTGCTTTTTCCGGGGGAAAGGGGAACGCCACGTTTCCCCAAATTAGACGTATTTTTCTTTACTTCCTCATATTAAGAAGTGAATTTTTAAAATTTAAACTTTGCCAAGAATGCACGTCAATGTCGTGGTTTCTTTTAAGTGCACTTAACGCATGCGAACGGCAACTCTCTCGACTCCGTAACATAAATTCCCAAAGTCAGGGGAGGAGGTGGGAAAGTGATATGAACAACTCCTGTCCAATGGGAAAGAAAACCCGCTTCCCAGAAAGGGTGCTTCAATCACTTGGCACTATTCCCTAGTTAGTTGGCTTCAGTAAGACAAATGTTCAGATAACAGACACGTGGTCAAGTGGGGAAGACCAACTTCTAAACGAATCTGGGGTTTAAAACCTGCCGCCTCTTGGTGGGTGAAGAAAGGAATTTTTCCAAAACCCCCCCACGTCAAGTTGGGGTTTTCACCCCCAAAGGAATTTTTCCAAAATCTCCCAGTCATGTGTGTAAACCCACCAAAGGGTTTTTCCAACCCCCCACTAAGTGGGACCCACCAAAGGGGATTTTTTTCCAACCCCCCAGTCCGTGTTACACCACCAAAGGAGTTTTTCCAATCTCCCAGCAAGGGTGTACCCCACCAAAGGGGTTTTTCCAATCTCCCCCGTCAAGTGTGTACACCCACCAAAGGAATTTTCCATTCCCACGTCAAGTTTACACCCAACCCAAGGAGATTTTTTTCCAACCTCCCCGTCAAATGTGTACAAAACCCCCCAAAGGAGATTTTTCCAAAATCCCGTCAGTGTGTACACACCAGTTTTGTGCCTAAACCCCCCTTTTTGTGTACAAACGTTCCACAGGACATCAATACCACACAAAGATCTGTAAGCCCCGCAGTCAGTATGTGATGGCTTATGGAAAACTAAAAAAAAAATCAGCATGCCCCTAGAAACGGGGGTTGCGACTATACAGCAACGTGCTGCCTGCACAGTGTGGGCAAAAAAAACATGCCACAAGCTCCAGGGGAAAAAACCGAAGGCGAAAAGGTAAAATTTTTAGCGATTAAAAGGTTGTAGCCCCGATTGGTACGGACATGTGTTTAATAACGGATTCCACCCCCCTCCCCCTCTCCCCCAACTGGGCTGCATGACGCTAATTTCCCGTATCCGCCTGACGTCTTAATTTTGCGTACCATGCCTCGGAAACGATCAATAGCCCGTAAAATTAGAGTGTTTTGGCTCATCATAACCACCCCTGGTTCTGATTTGGCACTCCCTCCTTTTTTTTTTGTTTATTCTTAAGTTTCATAACCACCCCGTTCTCCTTCTTTGGATTTTAAATATTCTTGGGGTAGGGAAAACCCGGAGGTTCCCAGTAGGTAAGACCCTGTATTTTCGTTTCTCAGCTAAAATGCATTCTGCCCCCTTTAAATGTTTTTTAAAAAAAATATAAATTCGTAAACGTTTTTTAAACGTTAATACCCCTTTTAAAACTATTTCCCGAAAACTTTCGCAGTCGCGAAGGCCTTTTTCTCAACAAAACAACTGGAACAATTTCATTGTTTTGCCGCAATTTTTAATTTATTGACCGCACGTCCCCTTTTAAGGAAAAAACACACCCAAAAAACAAAAAAAACAAAAAAATAAACAACAAAAACAAAAAAAAAAAAAAAAAACAAAACAAAACAAAAAAAAAGCAAAAAAATTTCAAGTTCAGAATTGAATGAACAAAAGCAATTCTAATGCAGATCTCAGTTCCTTTACCACAGTTCAACCGTTCGTCCCCCTGAGAGGAAATTCCATATTTCACAACGTGGTCGGGTTTTCAGTGACTAAACCGGGACTTCAGTAAAAAACATTTAAATCCCCCATGCAAAAAACAGCAAATGGCAAAACCCTTTACACAGGTTTTAAGTTCAAATACCTGGGAACGGCATTTCTCGACGGCAGAGCACATCGGAAAATAGCCAGCGAATGGCCAAGCCCAAAAAAGCATTTTAAGAAGATGACAAGCTTTTTTTACCCCAACAAAAGCCCATCAATTAACATAGAAAGAGAGTCCTTGATGTTATATAGAACCAATACTGTTGTACGGAGCGAGGGGTGGACAGTCCAAGCAAAGCCAGAGCAAAAATTGGGCAGCCGAGATTGGTTTTTCGAAGAAAGTTGAAAGTTCCATGGACAGCAAAGAAAACAAACGAGCAGTCTTGATGGAGGGGAGACCAAGTAGATCCTCATAAAGGGAAAATTTGGAAAAGACAAAGCAACATTTATAGGCCTTTATGAGGGAAAAGGGGGTTTGGAAACACCTGGGCACAACGGGAAAGCTGGGGGGAAAAGAGAGCAACAGGTGACCGGAGATAATGCTGGGGACTTCAAAGTGGCTGGGGATTTAGAGGGTGGGGGAGTGCTGGGGCAAAAGAGGAGTAAGGGTGGGTTTGGGGTCCATGGTCGCCAACGCCTGCGGCGGGACCTGTGTGATGAGACGTGGCACTAGACTGTAATATCATGGAAGAGATACTGACGAGTAAATGTAAAAAAAGTTTTTTATCAGTAAAAAATGAACCCGTGTATAGGATTTCAGTCGTAATCAGGTCAGGCCAATGGTTGCATTGGTAACTATAAAATCTACAAACCTGTTCAAAGGTCGGGCGTCAGTGACTAAACGCACCCCGCTACTTGTAAACGTGAAAGAAAAAAAAAAAAATCAAAAATGTTCTTCAAAGGGGGGATGAACTCGCTCGGCCCAAACAAAAATCTGCTGCCCTTTCTAGCTTGGGGAGAACCAAAAGGCAAAGAATTAAACCCCTTTCAGAAATTTGGATTTTTGGTCCCACCCCCAGATCCATATCAGCGTGTAAATCCAGCCCCCCAAGCAGATGGTTTTTTTTTTAATATGGTGCTCTGATCACAGAACTTATTTTTTGATTTGACCGATTGACTGCATGCATTTTCATGTTTCTATTGATTGCATGTTGTGAAAAAAGTTATGGTGCTACAACCGTTAGTTTTCCCTTAACAGACCCATGAAGTAAGGCCAGCAGCAAGACACCGTCAGTGTCGGTCCCCCCGCCCTTTTACGCTGACACCCCGCGCACCGTCGCAACGGTCGATGCGCAGATGAAAACAAAGGAAGCGACTCTATTTTGGGTCCCTGCCCCCCCGGACCAAGGCCAAAGATCCAAAATCCCATCCCCCTTTCCGATCCATATTTTCAAAACTCTTTTTTTTCCGAAAAAGGCGGTGATTACGGCGTCTAATCCACCACTTAAAAATGATGTGTACTTTTCTCCCTTTTTTTTAAAAAGTCATATTTCTCGTACGTTTTTCCTTTTTGCAAATTGTTGATTATGCTGATCGTTTTTACGCCCCATTGTAGGGAAGGACCGCTTTACAAGTATTCCCCCAGGGTTTCCCGAATGGTGTTTTTTAGGGTTGGGGGGGCATAGCACGGCATGGAACAGACAAGCAAGGTCGGGAGAAAAACCCCAACGACAAATAACCCCCCCCATAAACCATTCAAGTTGCAAACACAATGGCAAAATGTAGAACTACAACTGCTGACAGGACAAGCTAATCAGTCTGGGCTAATTACGTTTTTCTAAAGACAGCGAACAAAATATCCCCCCAATCC
Source organism: Monoplex corrugatus (assembly GCA_030674185.1). NCBI lineage: Eukaryota > Metazoa > Mollusca > Gastropoda > Littorinimorpha > Ranellidae > Monoplex > Monoplex corrugatus. The sequence continues at coordinate 1,543 of JAPXFY010006805.1, read as the reverse complement.
CATGGGGCATTTCCCCAGTTTTACCCCTTGGGATTCCAAGTAATATGCAAATAGGCAGTTTCCCGATAGGGGACCAATCCAACCCTTTTGGGGCGTATTTTGGATTGCCTAATAGAAAACGAAGCTCTGCACTGTCAAGAAAACGTAGTAAATCACATTTTTGAATAGAAAAATTTTTAAATCAGAAAATAAAACCACTACGGGTGGTAACCATCCAAACAACCCGGGCCCCTTTCAAATGTTGTCCCCATTTCCCCCACCAAAAACCGATAACAGTTGGCTGGCAAAGTGTGATTTTTGTTAGTGGTGGGTTTAATCAGCAACGTGGGTACAAAGAGTCGTGATGTTTTGTTAAGTCAAAAGTGGTTCAATCGCATGTGGTAGGCAAAAAATGTGTGATTTTTTTTGTTAAGTGAAAGTGGTTCATTTTGAGTCTGGGTAGGCAAGATGTCTAATGTTTATGGTACTCAAAGTGGTCCATTTGCAGTCGTGGCTTGGCAAAGATGTCGTAAGTTTTGGGACGTCCAAGTGGTCCAATTTTGCGTCGTGGCTTGGTAAAGAGGGGTGTGTTTATGGTAAATCAAGGGTTCAATTTGAGTCGGGGGCTTGGTAAAGATGTGAGTTTTTTGGTAAGTCAAATGGTTTAATTAGCAGACGTGGGTAGGCAAAGATTCTGATTTTTTTTTGTTAAGTGAAAAGGGTTTAATTAGCAAAGTGGCTAGGCAAAGATTCGTTTGTTTTTGTTAAGTCAAAGTTGGATCAATTACAGACGTGGGGTAGGCCAAGTGCGTGATGTTTAACGTTTAAATCGAAAGGTTAAATTGTAGTCGTGGGTAGGCAAAAAATGTCGTAATGTTTTTGGTAAGTCCAAAAAAGGCCCAATTAGCAGTCGTGGTTGGTAAAGAGTGGGGATGTCTATGGTAATCAAAGTGGGTTCAAATTTGTATCGTGGCTTGGTAAAGATTAGTTTTGGGAATCAAATTGGGGCCCCAAATTAGCATCGTGGCTTGGAAAGATGTGGGGATCTTTATGGTAATCGAGTGGTTCAAATTTGTAGTCGTGGTTGGGAAAGATGTGAGTTTTTTGGGAAGTCAATGGTCCAAAAAACGTCGTGGCTTGGTAAAGATGGATGTTTTTTTTGGGAATCAAAGTGGGTTCAAAAATTTGAGCGGCCTTGGTAAAAGATGTGATGTTTATGGTAAGTCAAAGTGGGCCATTTGCGTCGTGGGGTTTGGGAAAAAATGTGAGTTTCGTTAAGTCAAGTGGGTTTAATTAGTAGTTTTGTGGGTAGGCAAAGAGTCGTGATGTTTTTGGTAAGTCAAAGTGGTCCAAATTTTTGTCGGGTTGGTAAAGATTGGTGAGTTTTTGGTAAGTCAAAGTGGTTCAATTATTTGTCGTGGGTTGTAAAAATTGATGTTTTTGGTAAGTCAAATGGTTCCCCCTTAGCAGTCGTGGCTTGGGAAAATTTGGTGTGTTTAGGGGAATCAAAGTGGTTCAAATTGCCGTGGTTGGTAAAATGTGGTGTTTTTTGGTTTAATAAAAA
>JAPXFY010006804.1:10000-12001 GCA_030674185.1 Monoplex corrugatus | reverse complement strand
GAAAAATGAAAAAAAAAAATTTTTTGGGAGAAGAACCGGGAAAAAAAAAAGAAAAGTACAAGGAAAGCAATCAAACGCAATCGATTAAACCCTCCAAATAAAAACAATTTAATTTAAAGAGACAGAGAACGTGAGACAGACAGACACAACGCATACAACAAAACGCATAGACAATAAAAGACAAACTATAGATAAACAGACAGAAAGACAAAGATGGACATTGCAGACAGACAAGAAATAAAGAAATGATAATAGGGATAAAGCTTTTTGTCATATTTCTTTCCTTTTCTTTTCTGTTCTTTCTGTTCTTTTCTTTCTTTCTCTCTTCCTATTTTTATGACTATATCCCCCTTCTCTTTAATGACCCGTTGATCACAGCTAGTTCAGCTCTCTCACCATAAAACTCATCAACATGAAGAGATGAAACATGATTAAAAAAAGCACTCCTCTTCTGACGCATCCTTCAAGACTTAGAGAGAGAGAGAAAAAGAACGGAGCGAGTGTGTGTGAGAAAGTTTGTATGTGTATGAGAGGGAACGAGAGAGAGACAGACAGACACACAGACATACAGAGAGACAGTGAGAGAAAGAAAGAGGGAGGAGAGAGAGAGGAGAGAGAGAGAGAGAGAGACAGAGGAAAAGAGACAGACATATAGACAGAGAGAGACAGAGAGAGATTGTGTATGTGTGTGCGTGCGTGCATGCGTGCGTGTGTGTGTGCGTGTGCGTGCGTGCGTGCGTGCGAGTATGTGTTTATACATGTGTGTGTGTGTGTGTGTGTGTGTGTGTGTGTGTGTGTGTGTGTGTGTGTGTGTGTGTGTTATACATGTGTATGTGACACACAGAAACAGACAGAGAAAGACAAACAGACAGAGACAGACAGCAGACAGAAAGACAGACAGAGAAAGAGACAGAAAAACAGGGACAGGGAGTCAGAAATAGACATCAAGTCCGAACGAAGAGATAAGAAAATTTGTAGGGCGAAAACGTCTAATTATTGCTTTATTTTTGGTTTTTTTTTTATTGTTTCTTTATTTCTTTATTTCTTTGTTTCTCTCTCTCTCTGTCTCTCTCTCTCTCTCTCTCTCTCTCTCTCTCTCTCTCTCTCTCTCTGTCTCTCTCTCTCTCTCTTTTTTCCTCCTGCCTCTCCGTCTTTCTCATTTTTATCTTTCGTTCTGTCTTTCAGTTTGATCTTTTTTGTCTATATTTCTTGATGTATTTTTGTTGTTGGTTTGTTTTTTCTTTCTTTTTATTTTTTTTTTCTGTTTTCTTATGATCTTCTTTTTCCGGTTTTATTTTATTTATCTTCCTGTTTTTACTTTTTTTGTTTTTGAATCTCTGTTTCTGTCACTGACGAGGGGTTCGCTGAACCGATCAGGCCTAACAAAAAGTAAGTGAAATTCCTTGATGGATAATATTCGTTTACGCGTGATATGTGTAAATTATAATAAGATTGTGCCTATTATAATTTCTCAAAAACAATGGTCATAAAATTAAGTAACGCCTATAATTATGACTGAAACAAGAAAACTCTCAGCATGGTCTTTTTTGTGTGTGTGTGTCTTCCTGTTTTTATTTGTCTTTCTGTCTTTAGTCCTCTTCATCTTTCTGTCCTCTTTTCTGTTGTTGTTGTTGTTGTTGTTGTTGTTGTTGTTGTTGTTGTTGTTTTTGGTTTTGGTTTTGGTTTTGGTTTTGATTGTTTTGTTGTTGTTGTTGTCTTTTTTTGTCTTTTTTTTTTGTCTTTTTAGCCTTTGTCCTCTTCCCCAAATGAAGCAGATTGGACCCTGGCCTGTGCAGCTGTCTTTATCCGTCAAAAAGACCAAACCAACGAGATCAAAACATGATGAGCGATGCAGTCACCTCTACCGATGTTTTTCTCAAGAATTGGAGAAAACATTATAACAGAGAGAAGAAGAAGAAGAAGAAGAAGAAGAAGAAGAAGTAGAAAGTTGTTGTGTGTGTGTGTGTGTGTGTGTGTGTGTGTGTGTGTGTGTGTGTGTGT
>JAPXFY010006803.1:0-12002 GCA_030674185.1 Monoplex corrugatus | reverse complement strand
GCCCCCCTCCCCCCTGGCTCACTCATGTTTTTGCCTTTGCAAAACGTGCCCGCCGCGGGGGCAGAGCGCCGTGGCGAAAATTCCAAACCACTGTACAAGGAAAATTTTTTCCAAAGGGCCTCTAAAAAAAAGTTTTAAAACCCTCTTTTGATCGCAAAAACAAGCTATTTCCAAACCAAAATCCTAAATTTGCCTTTCTTCAAAAAAAACCTCTTTAAAACAACCCCAATTAAATCATCTCCTTTGGCCCCACGAAAAGTTTTAAACCTTTCTCCCAAAAAAACATACAAATGAAGAATTCCCATCTGTATTTCCAATATTTCACCCCCAAAAATAAAAAAACTCTTCGTGACAGGCTTGACAGGAAAACCCTGTCAACCATGCCCACCTGACCCTTCCTTCCCCGGCAAAATCTTACTATTTTACCCCGGGTCTCACAAGAAGAAATTCTAAACAAAATTTTGGGTTTCCATGCCCTTTTAAAAAACCTGCGAACTGACCCTTTCTTCCAGGTTTCTTCCCCGGACTGTCTACATGTGTATACACATAAAGGGTATATGGGTTCTGTCTGTGTGTACATTATACATAAAGTTGATATGGGTACTGTCTGCATGTATAGTACACATAAAGGGGATATAAGTTCTGGCTGTGTGTACAGTATACATAAAGTTGATGTGGGTACTGTATGCATATATATTCACATTCTTGACTGGATCATTTCTCGTGATCACCACAATTCCGCTACTGACAACTGCTTAGTTCTTTCTACCCGTCTAACTTCAGCCCTTCCATCTGACCACTCTTCAATTCTCTGTTCTCTCGACATTTCTCCTCCTTCCCGTACCATGCGCACAGTGACTCGACGCAATCTCAAATCTATCGACCTCTCCACATTTTCATCTGATGCCTCCCGTCTCCTTTCTGAAAAGTCACATAACCTTGCCGATGAATTCTATACTACTCTCCACCATCTTCTGGACACTCATGCTCCAGCCACAACCCGTCTTTTACCTGACCGCCCCCCTACCCCCTGGCTCACTCATGAGATCGCCTTTGCAAAACGTGCCCGCCGCAGAGCAGAGCGCCGCTGGCGCAAATCCAAACTCACTGTACACAGGCAACTTTTCCAAGCCTCTAAAACAAAAGTATCCACCCTCATTGCATCAGCAAAAACAAGCTATTTCCAAACCAAAATCCTGAATGCCTCTTCTTCAAAAGAACTCTTTACAACCATAAATCATCTCCTTGGCACACGAAAAGATTTACCTCTCCCAACAAAACATACAAATGAAGAACTCCCATCTGTATTCTCCAACTATTTCACCACCAAAATACAAACTCTTCGTGACAGGCTTGACAGGACACCCTGTCAACCATGCCCACCTGACCCTTCCTTCTCTGGCACACCTCTTACTACTTTTACCCCAGTCTCACAAGAAGAAATTCTCAACACAATCGGATCCATGTCGTTCAAAACCTGCGAACTGTATCCTCTTCCAGGTTCTCTCTACGCCGACTGTCTCCCTACTCTCCTCCCATTCATCACTGACATCATCAACACTTCTCTTCAAACTGGAACTGTCCCAGATTCTTTCAAGTCTGCTATTGTTCACCCTCTCCTCAAGAAACACAATTTAGATCCAAATGAACTGAAAAATTACCGGCCTATCTCTAATCTCTCTTTCTTGTCAAAACTCCTTGAAAAAGTCGTCCTCAACCAGCTGAACTCTCACCTGTCTGCCAACAATCTCCTCAATCCTTTCCAGTCAGCCTACCGCCAGTGCCATAGCACTGAAACTGCCCTACTACACATTCTCAACAATCTCCTCCTTGCAACTGATACTGGCAAAGTCTCTCTCCTCACACTCCTTGATCTGTCTGCAGCCTTTGATACCATTGATCATGGTATTCTCCTTTCTAGACTTCATCATACTTTTGGCATCTCTGACATTGCTCTGTCTTGGTTCACTTCATACCTATCAAACAGAAAACAAACCGTTCTCATCAATGGCACTTACTCTCAACCTGCATACCTGACCTGTGGTGTTCCACAAGGATCTGTCCTTGGCCCTGTTCTTTTCACTCTTTACACCTCCCCCCTGTCCACCATCATCAACTCCCATTCTATAAAACACCACTTCTATGCTGATGACACCCAACTTCAAGACAGTGACTCACCTGATAATATACAGCGCCTGTTGACTCGCACCACTGAGTGTTACTCGGACATTAAGAACTGGATGACACACAATAGACTTCAGCTTAATGACGACAAAACAGAAGCTATCCTCATTGGCACCCGTCAAAAACTTTCTCAGCTGCCTCCTCTTTCTCTCCCATTATGTAACACATCAGTCCCAATTTCTGATTCAGCTAAAAACCTTGGTGTCTGCATTGACTCTACCCTCTCCATGAACAACTTTGTTTCTCAAACTGCCAGATCCTGCTACTATCATCTCCATCGTATAAGGCTGATCAGGAAGTATCTCTCTGTCGAAACAACTGCAAAACTCGTTCTCTCCTTCATAATGTCTCGCATTGACTATTGCAATTCACTCCTGTCTGGTCTTCCTGCCTCCACCATTCACATCCTACAGCGCATTCAAAACAATGCTGCACGCCTTGTACTCAAAAAGAAAAAAGCTGACCACATATCTCCTCTCCTGGCACAACTTCACTGGCTCTCTGTATCAAAGCGCATACAGTACAAACTAGACACCATGTGCTACAAAAGCCTCAATAACGCAGCCCCTGATTACCTGTCAAGCCTACTTGAGATCTATGTTCCCTCACGTACCCTCCGCTCTGCCTCTGATCCTCTGACTTTTCGCTTTCCACGCACTAAGCTCAATACCTATGGTCCACGAGCCTTCTCTGTTTCTGGTCCACTCTCCTGGAACAAACTTCCTCTCTCAGTCCGTCAGCAACCTACTTTTGTCTCCTTCAAGTCCGCTCTCAAAACTCACTTTTTCTCCTCCGCATAAAATCCTAACCTCACTCAACCCCCCCCCCCCTCCCTCTGCAGCCTGTCTCCGCTCGGAGGGAATCACATGGTTATAATATATAATTGTATATGCTATGCTCTCTATAATTTTCCATTGCTTTTATTCTTGCTTTTATTGCTTTTATTCTTTCTCCCCATTTATAGCCATGCGTGTGTGTGGGTGTGTGTGTGTGTGTGTGTGTGTGTGTGTGTGTGTGTGTGTGTGTGTGTGTGTGTGTGTGTGTGTGTGCGTGCGTGCGTGTGTGTGCGTGCGTGCGTGCGTGCTTGCGTGTGTGTCTGCTTCAGCGCTTAGATTTGATTTTATCAAGATTTTGCGCTATATAAATATTGTAATTATTATTATTATTATATATTACACATAAAGGGGATATAGCTACTGTCTGCATGTATATCAAACATACAGGGGATATAGGTATAGTCTGTATGTACATTATAAATAAAGGGGATACAGGTACTGTCTGCATGTACATTTCACATAAAGGGGACATAGGTACTGTCTACATGTGTATACACATAAAGGGGATATAGGTACTGTCTGCATGTGTATACACATAAAGGGGATATAGGTACTGAGTGCATGAGTATACACATAAAGGGGATATAGGTACTGAGTGCATGTGTATACACATAAAGGGGATATAGGTAATGTCTGCATGTGTATACACATAAAGGGGATATAGGTACTGAGTCCCATGAGTATACACATAAAGGGGATATAGGTACTGTCTGCATCTGTATACAGATAAAGGGGTATAGGGAATGTCTGCACGTGTATACATCTAAAGGGGATATAGGTACTGTCTGCATGTGTATACACATAAAGGGGATATAGGTACTGTCTGCATGTGTATACACATAAAGGGGATATAGGTACTGTCTGCATGTGTATACACATAAAGGGGATATGGGTACTGTCTACATGTGTATACACATAAAGGGGATATAGGCACTGTCTGCATGTGTATACAGATAAAGGGGGTATAGGGAATGTCGCACGTGTATACATCTAAAGGGGATATAGGTACTGTCTGCATGTGTATACACATAAAGGGGATATAGGTACTGTCTGCATGTGTATACACATAAAGGGGATATGGGCACTGTCTGCATGTGTATACACATAAAGAGGATATGGGTACTGTCTGCATGTTTATACACATAAAGGGGATATAGATACTGTCTGCATGTGTATACAATAAAGGGGATATAGGTACTGTCTGCATGTGTATACACATAAAGGGGATATGGGTACTGTCTGCATGTGTATACACATAAAGGGGATATGGGTACTGTCTGCATGTGTATACACATAAAGGGGATATGGATACTGTCTGCATGTGTATACACATAAAGGGGATATGGGTACTGTCTGCATGTGTATACACATAAAGGGGATATAGGTACTGTCTGCATGTTTATACACATAAAGGGGATATAGGTACTGTCTGCATGTGTATACACATAAAGGGGATATAGGTACTGTCTGGATGTGTATACAAATAAAGGGGATATGGGTACTGTCTGCATGTGTATACACATAAAGGGGATATAGGTACTGTTTGCATGTTTATACACATAAAGGGGATATAGATACTGTCTGCATGTGTATACACATAGAGGGGATATAGGTACTGTCTGCATGTGTATACACATAAAGGGGATATGGGTAGTGTCTGCATGTGTATACACATAAAGGGGATATGGGTACTGTCTGCATGTGTATACACATAAAGGGGATTATGGGTAGTGTCTGCATGTGTATACACATAAAGGGGATATAGGTACTGTCTGCATGTGTATACACATAAAGGGGATATGGGTACTGTCTGCATGTGTATACACATAAAGGGGATATGGGTACTGTCTGCATGTTTATACACATAAAGGGATATAGGTACTGTCTGCATGTGTATACACATAAAGGGGATATAGGTACTGTCTGCATGTGTATACACATAAAGGTGATATAGGTACTGTGTGCATGTATATTACACATAAAGGGGATATAGGTACTGTCTGCATGTGTATACACATAAAGGTGATATAGGTACTGTGTGCATGTATATTGCACATAAAGGGGATATAGGTACTGTCTGCATGTGTATACACATAAAGGGGATATGGGTACTGTGTGCATGTATATTACACATAAAGGGGATATAGGTACTGTGTGCATGTATATTACACATAAAGGGGATATGGGTACTGTGTGCATGTATATTACACATAAAGGGGATATAGGTACTGTGTGCATGTATATTACACATAAAGGGGATATGGGTACTGTCTGTATGTGTATATACATAAAGGGGATATAGGTACTGTGTGCATGTATATTACACATAAAGGGGATATGGGTACTGTCTGTATGTGTATACACATAAAGGGGATATAGGTACTGTGTGCATGTATATTACACATAAAGGGGATATAGGTACTGTCTGTATGTGTATACACATAAAGGGGATATAGGTAGTGTCTGCATGTATATTACACATAAAGGGGATATAGGTACTGTCTGCATGTGTACACAGATAAAGGGGATATAGGTACTGAGTGCATGAGTATACACATAAAGGGGATATAGATACTGTCTGCATCTGTATACAGATAAAGGGGGTATAGGGAATGTCTGCATGTGTATACACCTAAAGGGGATATAGGTACTGTCTGCATGTGTATACACATGAAGGGGATATAGGTACTGTCTACATGTGATACACATAAAGAGGATATGAATACTGTCTGCATGTATATTACACATAAAAGGGATATATGTACTGTTTACATGTGTATACACATAAAGGGATATAGGTACTGTCTGCATGAGTATACACATAAAGGGGATATAGATACTGTCTGCATGTGTATACACATAAAGGGGATATAGGTGCTGTCTGCATGTGTATACACATAAAGTGGATATAGGTACTGTCTGCATGTGTATACACATAAAGGGGATATAGGTACTGTCTGCATGTGTATACACATAAAGTGGATATAGGTACTGTCTGCATGTGTATGCACATAAAGGGGATGTAGGTACTGTCTGTATATTACACATAAAGGGGATATAGGTACTGTCTGCATGTGTATACACATAAAGTGGATATAGGTACTGTCTGCATGTGTATACACATAAAGGGGATATAGGTACTGTCTGCATGTGTATACACATAAAATGGATATAGGTACTGTCTGCATGTGTATACACATAAAGGGGATATAGGTACTGTCTGCATGTGTATACACATAAAGTGGATATAGGTACTGTCTGCATGTGTATGCACATAAAGGGGATGTAGGTACTGTCTGTATATTACACATAAAGGGGATATAGGTACTGTCTGCATGTGTATACACATAAAGGGGATATGGGTACTGTCTGCATGTCTATACACATAAAGGGGATATAGGTACTGTCTGCATGTGTATACACATAAAGGGGATATGGGTACTGTCTGCATGTGTATACACATAAAGGGGATATGGGTTTTGTCTGCATGTGTATACACATAAAGGGGATATAGGTACTGTCTGCATGTGTATACACATAAAGGGGATATAGATTCTGTCTGCATGTGTATACACATAGAGAGGATATAGGTACTGTCTGCCTGTGTATACACATAAAGGGGATATGGGTACTGTCTGCATGTGTATACACATAAAGGGGATATAGGTACTGTCTGCATGTGTATACACATAAAGGGGATATGGGTACTGTCTGCATGTGTATACACATAAAGGGGATATGGATACTGTCTGCATGTGTATACACATAAAGGGGATATAGGTACTGTCTGCATGTTTATACACCTAAAGGGGATATAGGTACTGTCTGCATGTGTATACACATAAAGGGATATAGGTACTGTCTGCATGTGTATACACATAAAGGTGATATAGGTACTGTGTGCATGTGTATACACATAAAGGGGATATGGGTACTGTCTGTATGTGTATATACATAAAGGGGATATAGGTACTCTTTGCATGTATATTACACATAAAGGGGATATAGGTACTGTGTGCATGTATATTACACATAAAGGGGATATAGGTACTGTGTGCATGTATATTACACATAAAGGGGATATGGGTACTGTCTGTATGTGTATATACATAAAGGGGATATAGGTACTGTGTGCATGTATATTACACATAAAGGGGATATGGGTACTGTCTGTATGTGTATACACATAAAGGGGATATAGGTACTGTGTGCATGTGCATTACACATAAAGGGGATATAGGTACTGTCTGCATGTATATTACACATAAAGGGGATATGGTACTGTCTGTATGTGTATACACATAAAGTGGATATAGGTAGTGTCTGTATGTGTATATACATAAAGGGATCTAGGTACTGTCTGTATGTGTATATACATAAAGGGATATAGGTACTGTCTGTATGTGTATATACATAAAGGGATCTAGGTACTGTCTGTATGTGTATATACATAAAGGGATATAGGTACTGTCTGTATGTGTATATACATAAAGGGATCTAGGTACTGTCTGTATGTGTATATACATAAAGGGATATAGGTACTGTCTGTATGTGTACACAGATAAAGGGGATATAGGTACTGAGTGCATGAGTATACACATAAAGGGGATATAGATACTGTCTGCATCTGTATACAGATAAAGGGGGTATAGGGAATGTCTGCATGTGTATACACCTAAAGGGGATATAGGTACTGTCTGCATGTGTATACACATGAAGGGGATATAAGTACTGTCTACATGTGATACACATAAAGAGGATATGAATACTGTCTGCATGTATATTACACATAAAAGGGATATATGTACTGTTTACATGTGTATACACATAAAGGGAATATAGGTACTGTCTGCATGAGTATACACATAAAGGGGATATAGATACTGTCTGCATGTGTATACACATAAAGGGGATATAGGTACTGTCTGCATGTGTATACACATAAAGGGGATATAGGTACTGTCTGCATGTGTATACACATAAAGTGGATATAGGTACTGTCTGCATGTGTATGCACATAAAGGGGATGTAGGTACTGTCTGTATATTACACATAAAGGGGATATAGGTACTGTCTGCATATATATTATACATAAAGGGTATGTATGTACTGTTTTCATGCATATTAGACATAAAGAGAATATAGGTACTGTGTGCATGTATATTACACATAAACGGTATGTAGGTACTGTGTTCATGTATATTACACATAAAGGGTTTGTAGGTACTGTGTGCATGTATATTACACATAAAGGGTATGTAGGTACTGTGTGCATGTATATTACACATAAAGGGGATATAGATACTGTCTGTGTGTACATTACACATAAAGGGGATATAGGTACTGCCTGCATGTACATTACACATAAAGGTGATATAGGTACTGCCTGCATGTATATTACACATAAAGGGGATATAGGTACTGTCTGTATGTACATTACACATAAAGGGGATATAGGTACTGTCTGCATGTATATTACACATAAAGGGGATATAGGTACTGTCTGTATGTACATTACACATAAAGGTGATATAGGTGCTGTCTGCATGTACATTACACATAAAGGTGATGTAGGTACTGTCTGCATGTACATTACACATAAAGGTGATATAGGTACTGTCTGTGTGTATATTACACATAAATGGGATATAGGTACTGTCTGTATGTACATTACACATAAAGGTGATATAGGTACTGTCTGTATGTACATTACACATACAGGAGATATAGGTACTGTGTGCATGTATATTACACATAAAGGGTATATAGGTACTGTGTGCATGTATATTACACATAAAGGGGATATAGGTACTGCCTGCATGTACATTACACATACAGGAGATATAGGTACTGTCTGCATGTACATTACACATACAGGAGATATAGGTACTGTCTGCATGTATATTACACATACAGGAGATATAGGTACTGCCTGCATGTACATTACACATACAGGAGATATAGGTACTGTCTGCATGTATATTACACATACAGGAGATATAGGTACTGTCTGCATGTACATTACACATACAGGAGATATAGGTACTGTCTGCATGTATATTACACATAAAGGGGATACAGGTACTGTCTTCATATGTATACACATAAAGGGGATATAGGTACTGTCTGCATATGTGTACACATAAAGGGGATATAGGTACTGTCTGCATGTGTATAATCTAAAGGGGATATAGGTACTGTTTGCATGTATATTACACATAAATGGGATATAGGTACTGTTTGCATGTGTATTACACATAAAGGGGATATAGGTACTGTCTGCATGTATACACATAAAGGGGATATAGGTACTGTCTACATGTGTATACACATAAAGGGGATATGAGTACTTTCTGCATGGATATTGCACTTAAAAGGGTTATTGGTACTATCTGCATGTATATTACACATAAAAGGGATATAGGTACTGTGTGCATGTATATTACACACAAAAGGGATATAGGTACTGTGTGCATGTATATTACACACAAAAGGGATATAGGTACTGTGTGCATGCATATTGCACATACAGGGGATTTAGGTACTATCTGCATGTACATTACACATAAAGGGGATATTGGTACTATAACTGTTTTACATGTGTAAACACATGAAAGGGATATAGATAATGGCAGGTCCGCACATGTGTTGACCTAGGACATCGAAAAAATCTCCATCCTTTACCCTCCAGGCGGAGATGTATGAGCGTATGGAACCCAGGGTTTTTCGACTGACAGTTTGACGTTTGCCCAGTATGAAGGTGTTGATTCTGATAGACTAATTTTACAAGCGAGGCACATAAACGCCCTGGAGTGCCCCTGTAACCATCAGTCCACTGAAACTATACACATACACTTGTTTCGCTTGCAGTCCCCCAGTTGACCTGGTTGTATGGTTGTGTCACGAAAATGATAAAGACGGTCCAACATAATTCTGTACCTGTGATATATCAAAGTTGTGACGAGTGGAAACGTCCCTCACGTCACCACAATCCCATTTGAGTGACCATAACACACACTCGGTCGTCATAATCTACTAATACTTGCGGTACTATGGCCCGATTTTAGCCACCATATCCGGTTTGGGGTAGAAATGAGCTTTACATTTTGTTGTATGAGTGCCACATGCACAATTTTAAATCATAATCTGCTTGGAGTCCTGTGGCCCAGTTTGGGCTACCATGATCCAGTTTGGGCAATCATGCTTCTTTCAGCGTTATGAGTATTTACCCTGATGAAAGTTACCATGGTTTCCCTTCACAGTGGTTCATGGACACAGTTACACGTAGACACAGAGTGGTACGTGGACACAGTGGTACGTGGACACAGTGGTACGTGGACAGTTACACGTGGACACAATGACATGTGGACACAATGCCACGTGGACACAATGGTACGTGGACACAATGACACGAGGACACAATGGTTCATGGACACAATGACACGTGGACACAGTGGCACGTAGACACAGTTACACGTGGACACAGTGGCATGTGGACACAAGAAAATGTGGACGGAATGGTATATGGACACAATGACATGTGGAGACAATGGCACGTGGACACAGTTACACGTGGACACAATGATACGTGGACAGTTACACGTGGACACAATGATACTTGGACACTATGGTACTTGGACAGTTACATGGGGACACAGTGGCACGTGGACACAGTTACACGTAGACACAATGGCACGTGGACACAATGGCACGTGGAGACTGGTACGTGGACACATGGCGCGCGGACACAATGGCATGTAGCCGTCCACACTCCTGCACAACCTTTCACGGTGGTGCAGCACTCGTAATATTGGTCTGTTAAAATCACTTCTGCTCTTCACTTACCAGTATCACAGAAAAGTCCCTGCCATCCAGGACTGCACGTGCAATTGCCTGTCGCCTTGTTACACACATCCTGGCATCCCTCTCTGCAGTTTTGTCTGCATTCGTCACCGAAAGTGCCGTCTGTACACTCTGTTAGCACAGACAGGATGTCACATACAGACAACATCACACACAGACATGATATCACACAGACAGAACGTTACACAGACAGGACATCACACAGACAGAACATCACACAAAAACAGGATGTCATACACAGACAGAACATCACACAGACAGGATGTCACACACAGACAGGACATCACACAGACAGAACATCACACAAAAACAGGATGTCACACACAGACAAAACATCACACACAGACAGAACATCACTTACAGACAAAACATCACACAGACAGGACATCACTTACAGACAGAACATTACACAGAACATCACACAGACAGAACATCACACAGAACATCACACAGACAGAACATTACACAGAACATCACACAGACAGAACATCACACAAAAACAGGATATCACACACAGACAAAACATCACACACAGACAGAACATCGCACACAGGGCAGAGAATCTGGGACACTTTTTTTCTTCTTTTTTTTTTAACAAAGCTATGACGATGAGAATGGGCATGGTATTAATGAAGCTATAGAGTTCAATTTCGGACTGAGTTTGGACTTTGTTCAAGACAGATTTATCACGCTTGGACAATTCCATATGCACTCCACCCTAATCTGCCAGCAGTTTTCTGGTGAAACTCCTCGACCCTGTCCGAAACCCTGTGCACTAGTAGGGTCTTGAAGTGAGGAGGAGGTCGGAGGGGGGGGGGGGTAAGAGATTTATCAAACACTAAGCTGACACCACCAAAATGATGGAAACATTAAGATGGACAGTGAACAGGCCAGGTTTCTATGTTTGCAGGCTATGTTTGAACTCATGACTCAGATCTTGAGGCTATGGTGCTATCAAAAGAACCACACAACCCTGTGATCATTTGGATTGAGACAGCATGACAAGCATGTGCACTTCAAAACAATAATTTGTGACCCTCCAGCACAAAATGAATCGTAAGTTCCCTGGTGATGTTTAGCTTTCGGTTTCAATTTCAGTTTCTCAAGATGTCTCCTGCC
>JAPXFY010000680.1:35000-50133 GCA_030674185.1 Monoplex corrugatus | reverse complement strand
CTGTATGTTCATGGATCAATATCTGTATGTCATTTACAGGATCAATATCTGTATGTCATTTACATGGATCAATATCTGTATGTCATTTACATGGATCAATACTGTATGTCATTTACATGGATCAGTATCTGTATGTCATTTACATGGATCAATATCTGTATGTCATTTACATGGATCAGTATCTGTATGTCATTTACATGGATGAATATCTTATGTCATTTACATGGATCAATATCTGTGTCATTTACATGGATCAGTATATGTATGTCATTTACAGGGATCAATATCTGTATGTCACTTACATGGATAAATATCCATCTCATTTACATGGATCATTATCTGTGTGCCATTTACATGGATCAATATCTTATGTCATTTACATGGATCAGTATCAGTATGTTCATTTACATGGATCGTATATGTATGTCATTTACATGGATCATTATCTGTATGTCATTCTCTTGGTTCAATACCTGTATGCCCCTCATTTGGATCATTACGTGTATGTCATTTATATCACAAGTAGCATTACCGTCTATCATGCATCTGACAGGGATTATTACCTGTATGTCATATATCACGAGGATAATTGCCTGTATGTATGTCATTTTATCACAGGGATAATTACCTGTATGTATGTCATTTTATCAGTGTTAATTACCTGTCTAGCCTATATATCATTCACATGTTGATCATTACCTGTAGGTCATTCATATCACAGGGATAATCTCCTTATGTCATTCATATCATTGGGATAATTACCTGTATGTCATGTACCTGACAGGGATCATTACCTGTATGTCATTCTGTCATTGGGATAATTACCTGTATGTCATTCACATCGTATTGCTCATTATCTGTATTCCATTGATGTCCCAGGGATAATTACCTTATGTCATTCATATCATAGGGATAATTACCTGTTTGTCATTTACATCATATAGATCATTATCTGTATGTCATTCATGTTAGAGGAATGATTACCTGTATGTCACCATGATCTCAAAGGCACATGTCAGAAATACACAGAACAAAAACTTATAGGAACTAGTTACCGGAAATCATCCAACACTAAACATGATAAACATGAAGTAAATCAGAAGTGTTTCTTGCAGGGGGGAGCCAGCTCAACCACAGCCGAAGATATTTGGATTGCTGATATTAGGGAATGGTATCCTGACCTTCGCAAGCGCGCTGTTTTTGTTCCACCTGTCCATTTCAATAAGGAGTGTCACAAGGTTGTTACCATAGCGGGTCAGACGGTCCGTGTCCTAGAGAATCCTGGTCCTGATCCTGTCAAGAAACGGCGTAAGCCAGTATATCATGATAGGCAATGGGAAGAAGGGAGAGCGTTCATCGACAACCCTTCCACACTTACTTCCGTGCGTATACAGGACTCTGATCGCCAGGATGATGAAGCCTATAACAAGTGTCTGAATTTTCTGCGTGAGTTGGATGAAAAACTCCCACAGATTATGATGGTTATATCACAACTGAAATTCAGGAAGTATTTAGACAATGTGACCTGTCCTGCTGCTGTTGCCATGACCCATTTGCCCAACGTGAATTCCCTCCCAACCAAAATAGCTGATGGTGAGTGTGATTTTTTGATAATTCATAGACACCATGGGTTTATCATTGGGGAGGCGAAGGCAGTTGGGGGCAGTAACTACTTCGCCTCCCTCTCAGACAGCGACAAGGAGCAGACAGTGGCCAGAGTTGTCAAGAAGGCAATCGAGCAGCTGAACAACCAGGAGACAGCTGTGACACATCTGCTGTCTGACGTTAACAACGTCAGGGGCAACAGTGGTGTGGCCCCCATCGCCATAACGAAGTTCCTCCTGCTGCCCAACATCACCTCTGGTCAACTGCGGCAGACACTGAACAACATCAGGTGAGGAGACGCCATCGTGTGGGAAACACTTTCAAACTGTCTAATATCATTCATAGTGAAAAGGACGTTAAATCAAAGAACGAACGAACTTTCAAACCGCGCACAAGACTTGTATAAATATTATGTGAATACAATTGGGAAAATTATGGGTCTGGTGCAGAAAGACATGGAGTCATATGTACGAGTGTAGTGTGGTCCTGAAATAAAACCAGACTGTGTCTTATAAAGTGCAAATCCTGGCAAACCATTTCCGGCTTCCACCATCAGGACCGTGTTTGATTCTTTATTCTGCATATAGTCAAAACAAAAACAAACAAAAACAAAACAAAAAGACCCCCAAAAAAACAAAACAACACACACACACAACACTCACACTCACTCACTCACTCACTCACTCACTCACTCACCACTACCAACTCACTCAACCACACACACACCACACAACAAAAAAAAAACAAAACAAAACGCCCCCCCTCCAAAAAAAAAAAAAAATAACTGAAACTGTGAGCACTATTTGATTGGCCAGTTTCTTCCTGACTAAGCTCAGTTTGCGCAATGTATATGATATCAGTGCATTAAGTGTAACTTTGTAGTACTGGCTCAGTTTGTGCAATATATATTGATATCAGTGTCATTAAGTGTAACTTTGCTAGTACTGAGCTCATTTGTGCAATATATATTGATATCAGTGTCATTAAGTGAACTTGTGTACTACTCATTTGCTAATATGAATCAGTGTCATTAAGTGTAACTTTGCTAGTACTGAGCTCAGTTTGTGCAATATATATTGATATCAGTGTCATTAAGTGATACTTTGTTAGTACTTCACTCAATTTGCACAATATATATTGATATCAGTGTCATTAAGTGTAACTTTGCTAATACTGCGCGCTTTTGCTGTTGATTGTTGAAGTACGTAAAACTAAACGATCAAATTTTCCTGGGCAGATGGTAATAAAATATTGCACTTGCCCAGCGGGTAGATGGCAGCTCTCATCACAGTTTCAAATCAGTTTCAGTTTGTCATGATGACTTCTCCGTGCTCGGAATGAATTCCATATGCCTTAACATCACAGGTGCCATGTGATGGAGAAAATCCAGAACGATCACATCACATGCCTTAAGCCTGCGCATAAACCCACATGCTGGCAAGGTCCTGAGGTCCTACTTAGATAGTTTCATAACCCTGGGGTCGTAGGGAGTGAGGTGGCAGAGACCTCAACTTTTCCTGGGCCAGCACCATGAGGGCAGCGCCCACCCCTTCTCCCTCGATTCAAATACATATTCACATTTTCCCCCCCCAAGACTTCAGAAAGGCAAGAAGGTTAATTAGTCTCCAAGGGATGGGACCTGGGAAATCAACCTATCTCTCCAATGTTTTATACCAAGGCAGCCAGGCAATGCCGTGCTTTTCAACTGCCATGGGTTCTTTAGCATGCGCAGCCAGAAGGCACACAGATCAGACTCATTTTTCATTCCCTTCTGAAGGACTAGACGTTCAATTCGATTTTCTGGTCAAACTGAGGAGAAAAGTTGAGGCCTCTATGGGGAGTGAACCCTGGAACCTTGAGTTTAGTTATTGGCAGGCGAACATCTGATCCATTCTGCCACTCTTCTCCCTTGGTGCGTCGACCGCCCACATGTCTGATACAAATAATATCTGCCCCAGGTCACTGGGCAGCTGTTAGTTTCCTGTCTTGTATGTAGGCATAATACATGTCATCATCATCACCATCATCATCATCATCATCATCATCATCATGGCACCTCAGTTTTGTGAGTTGGAGTTTGTTCAAGATTTAGTCATCACACTCAGTCTGATGCACACACAAACACCAACACCCACAAACACACACGCACCTCTCAAATTATGTACAAGTCACAAACAATCTATGTCAGAGTGGCACAATTCATTAAAAACCAACAAACATAGCACATACACATACACAGTACCTAATACTGAAGTGCACGTCTAGTATAGCACCGTTTGCATGTGCAGGCATACACACTCATGCACACACACAACAACACACACACACCACACAATCACACACACACACACGCACACACACACACACACACACATTCACACACACACTACACATACACACACACACACACACACACATCACTCACACACATCACACACACACCACACACACACACACACAACACACACACACAACACACACACACACACACACACACACACACACACACGTGCCTACAGGCATGTAATACACACACTGTATCCAACAACAGTTGCACTCTTGATCTACAGAAATAGTAGGTCTTATATATAATCATGTTTACTTTGTAAACAATCATTCATAAAAAGTTCAGATTCTAAGATATCTTATATATTATCATGTTTACTTTGTAAACAATCATTCATAAAAAGTTCAGATTCTAAGATATCTATATATTATCAGTTTACTTGTAACAATCATTCAAAAATTCAGATTCTAAGATACAATAAACATGTTTACTTTGTAAACAATCATTCATAAAAAGATCAGATTCTAAGACTTTTTGTATAACTTTTTAAAGAAATTATTCATCACTGATCTGATATAGATCTATATAATCATGTTTGATCTGTAAACATTTACAAAAAAAGATTCAGATTCTAAGACTTTTTGTATAACTTTTTATAAGTTTTTAAAGAAATTGTTCATCACTGATGTTATATCAGGGTTGCCTACCAACCTGGGAAATCCAGTTTTTGGTAGCGTCTCCCGGAAAATTAAAAACTGCCCAGACGGTTTTGGAAGTAGCGTGGGTAAATCGAGGTCACTGATAACGGCTCAGACTCCAGTACAGTTATACTGCGCTAGTCTTACCGTCAGTAGCAGGAACATACGCACACATGTGCGAGCATGAGTCAAGATTGGGATCGTGATACTGAGACGATCATAAATTAAAAAGAAAAAAGAAAAAGAAGGAAAGAAAGAAAAAGTAAGGAACAAAAGAAACAAAACTGCACGTTTGCAAGAACTTTTAAGTTTACCAATATTAAAAAATAAAAAAATCTAGAACATCAGACCCATGTTTCTACACTGACAAACTCACACCCCACCCCTCTCTCTCTCTCTCTCCACACACACACACATACACACACACACACACACACACACACACACACACACACACACACACACACTGCAGGCCTGCTCTACCACCGAATGAACACTGTTTAAAAAACAAGATGGGGGAGGTAGAGAAGGAAGGACCAATATGGATACTAATTCTAGAAGCAAGACACTCCAGCCATAAATGTCAGTGATGAAGGAAGGTGTCGGGTTACAAGTACCTCTGGTGGATGTTCTCTCTCTCACTCACATCACACACACACACACACACACACACACACACACACACACACACACACACACAACACACACAAACAGACGGACAACCAGAGAATAGAGGAGTACTTGTCCATACTGCCTATCATCTCTCTGTAAATTACAGACTATGTTGCCAAACTGTCCCACCTCCTCCCCATTCCACCTCCTTTCATACCCTCTCCTCTCTCTCCCTCCTCCCTGCTCTCTCTCCTTCTCTCTCTCTTTCTCTCTCTCTTTGTTCCACCCTGTCTATAATAAGACACTTGCCCGTTTTTCGGAAGGGGCTGTTGGCATTGGTCGAAATGTTTGTTTTTTGGGACAAGTAGGGATGGTCCATAATGGTTGGTGGGCATGTCTGCTGTACACAACACACACACACACACACCACACACACCGCGCGCACATATGCACGCTTGCACGCACGCATATATATAGAGAGAGAGAATACTGTGTATTTCGCTTAATAATATTCAGTCACTTGTTTCACTCAAGAAACACACACACACACACACACATTACACACACACACATATTACACACACACACACACACACACACACACACACACACACACACACACACACACACACACACATGCATACAAGAAAGAAAACGAGAACAGCAAAACTAAAAATAAACAGATAATCAACAACTACAATATGAATAATCTTGACTCATAGGAAACGTTTCACAAACTGTTCTAAAATAATTGGCCGTCTCAGTAAACTGGTATTTCAAAGAAAAAAAAATTGTCCAAGCAAACGCTATACACAGTTAACCCTGACCTTAACCCTACCACAGGCAGCTTGTCAGCTAGTAGCATTGCTCCCCTGAATTGTGTACATAGTGTACATAAAGATGAGTTTATGTCTATAGTTTTTGTGCTTTTTTGTTATGTGCGTTGGTGTCTGTTGTGAGTTTGAGGCATGTTGATGTGTGTTCCTGAAAATCATGCTGTGTCCCTGATTTTGGCAAGGGATGTCCCTGAAAACAGATTTTAGGGGTAGGCAACCCTGTTATATAGATCTATATCCTCATTTTTGATCTGTAAACATTCATAAAAATAATTCAGATTCTAAGACTTTTTGGTAACTTTTAAAGGAAATTGTTCATCGCTGACAGTCAATATTTATGGAAAAGACGAACTTAAGTTGCCTGGCTTGCTTTCTTTTGAGAAAATGTGCTGGTTTGTGATTGAAATGATTGTTGGCTGTTCTGATCAAATAGCTTAAAATCTGTTCATCTAATCCCACAGCAGAGTAAAACTTACTCATAGGATGGAAAAATGTGATTTAATTCATCCATGCTTACCGATATGTAGGCCTACTTGAATTTCATCAAAAACTGACGGCACAGAATCGAAAGTACTCGATGCCATTTTGGTTTGAGATCGGTAGACGATGGAAGTCGGTATTTATTCAAACTGACAAAAGTCCATTCAGGAGA
The DNA here is from genome assembly GCA_030674185.1 of Monoplex corrugatus. Classification (NCBI taxonomy): domain Eukaryota; kingdom Metazoa; phylum Mollusca; class Gastropoda; order Littorinimorpha; family Ranellidae; genus Monoplex; species Monoplex corrugatus. The sequence continues at coordinate 43,443 of JAPXFY010000680.1, read as the reverse complement.
GTGTATGAATGTGACTGTAACCATGTGCATACGAAAGAGTACTCATTGTTTTATGTTTTCACCTGAAAATGGCATATTTTCAAGATTCGTGTTCGTCAGAATTCGAACTTTTAGAACACTGTGCGTACAAAAGGGTTAATATTTTGCAAATGGTTAATCAAATCAGACTGACTGTTAGGTATTTGATTTCCTCATGGCCTGACCGACATTTTGACACTACATATATCTATGCAGTGCGAGTGTCGCACGTGGACTTTCAGTTGGAAAAGCGAGTGTCAGTTTGGGGCTTGACTCCGTGTCTACCAAATAGCGGCACAACACGCGGAAAGCGATAACACACACGGCTCATATTTTGTCATCGTCCATTCATAATAATAATAATTACAATATTTATATAGCGCAAAATCTTGATAAAATCAAATCTAAGCGCTGAAGCAGACACACACGCAAGCACGCACGCACGCACGCACGCCACACACACACACGCACCCACACACACACACACACACACATACACACACACACACACGCATGGCTATAAATGGGGAGAAAGAATAAAAGCAATAAAAGCAAGAATAAAACCAATGGAAAATTATAGAGAGCATAGCATATACAATTATATATTATAACCATGTGATTCCCTCCGAGCGGAGACAGGCAGCAGAGGGGGGTTAGGATTTTATGCGGAGGAGAAAAGGTGAGTTTTGAGAGCGGACTTGAAGGAGACAAAAGTAGGTTGCTGACGGACTGAGAGAGGAAGTTTGTTCCAGGAGAGTGGACCAGAAACAGAGAAGGCTCGTGGACCATAGGTATTGAGCTTAGTGCGTGGAAAGCGAAAAGTCAGAGGATCGGAGGCAGAGCGGAGGGTACATGAGGGAACATAGATCTCAAGTAGGCTTGACAGGTAATCGGGGGCTGCGTTATTGAGGCTTTTGTAGCACATGGTGTCTAGTTTGTACTGTATGCGCTTTGATACAGGGAGCCAGTGAAGTTGTGCCAGGAGAGGAGATATGTGGTCAGCTTTTTTCTTTTTGAGTACAAGGCATACAGCATTGTTTTGAATGCACTGTAGGATGTGAATGGTGGAGGCAGGAAGACCAGACAGGAGTGAATTGCAATAGTCAATGCGAGACATTATTAAGGAGAGAACGAGTTTTGCAGTTGTTTCGACAGAGAGATACTTCCTGATCAGCCTTATACGATGGAGATGATAGTAGCAGGATCTGGCAGTTTGAGAAACAAAGTTGTTCATGGAGAGGGTAGAGTCAATGCAGACACCAAGGTTTTTAGCTGAATCAGAAATTGGGACTGATGTGTTACATAATGGGAGAGAAAGAGGAGGCAGCTGAGAAAGTTTCTGACGGGTGCCAATGAGGATAGCTTCTGTTTTGTCGTCATTAAGCTGAAGTCACCACACACACTCAGTAATAACAAGAATACACTCGATTGAAAGAAGAGAAATCAATCTGTATTTTTCTCATAATGGTTTAAAGAAGTAGCGATGTGACAGCTGAATATGCGTTTGATGAAAAACACTAAAATCGTCAATTTTTCACAATGATGTCAGCAAAATGACGTGCCTGCTGGTACCTATTAACAGTGATAAATATTGATAATTCAGATTGTAATAAATATAAATTCACTGATAAATGTGGATATTTTACTTTGTGATCAATATAAACACACACTGATAAATGTTGAAGTTTTAGATTGCAGTAAATGTAATCACACATGTCACAATATTTCAGATTGTGATGAATATAAACTAAGAGATAAATGTTGATATTTCAGATTGTGGTGAATATAAACACACTGATAAATGTTGATATTTAGACTGCAATAATATAAACACACGGATAAGTGTGATATTTCGGATTTTGAAGAGAGTTCTTGAATGTTATATAGAATTGATAATGTTATATGGTTGTGAGGTGTGGCAGTCAACAAGCAAAGCCAGAACAAAATTGAGGCAGCCAAGATAAACACATTATAAATGTTGATATTTCAAATGGATGATTGTAAACACACACTGATAAATTACGCTGCGCTGATGATAAACACATTATAAATTTGATATATTTCAATGAAATAATATGTTGTATTTCTGATGATCGTAAAAACACAGTGATAAATTACGTTTTGATGATGATAAAACACATTATTACGTGTATGATATATTCAATAATGTGATGATTGTAATATAACACACTAATGTAATTCAAATATGTACATGATATTTTTCAGAATGTGATGGCAGAGCTGAGTGCTGTCTTACTGGTGATACAGACGGACGTGTCTCAGGTAGTACGAGATGTGTGTGCCAAGACAACATGGCGACACCAACGTGTGTGGAACACCGTTCTGCCAACACGTCCCTCCTCCATCCTTGTCTGCAAGAAGACGTCTTTGAACGTCTTGTTGCCAGGTATGAGTCCCCTGCCTGTTTGTATGTTTGTTTGTTAGTTGTGCATTTGTTGTTTGGTTGTTGTTTTTTCTTTGAGTCACCTGCCTGTATTTGATTATTGTATTGTTATTATATTGTGTATTTGTTTGTTGTTTTGTTTTTTCTTTGAGTCAGCTGCCGTTGTATGTTTGTGTATTTATTTGTGTATGTTGTGTTTTTCTTTGATCACTGCCATGTTTGATGTTGTTGTGTATTGTGTTGTTTTGTTTTTCTTTGAGTCAGCTGCCTGTTTGTATGTTTGATTGTTATTTGAATTGTTGTTTGTTTTTTTCTTTGAGTCACGCTGCCCCGTTTGTATGTTTGTTGTGTATTGTGTTGCTTTTTGTTGTTTTTCTTTGAGTCACCTGCCGTTGTTTGTATGTATTGTGTATTTGTGTTTGTTTGTTTTTTTTCTTTGAGTCACCTGCCTGTTTGTATGTTTGTTGTGTATTTGTGTTGTTTGTTTTTTTTTCTTTGAGTCACTGCCTGTTTGTATGTTTGTTGTGTATTTGTGTTTGTTTTTTTTTTCTTTTGAGTCACTGCCCGTTTGTATGTTTGTTGTGTATTGTTGTTTTTTGTTTTTTTCTTTGAGTCAGCTGCCCGTTTGTATGTTTGTTGTGTATTTGTTTGTTTGTTTGTTTTTCTTTGAGTCACTGCCTGTTTGTATGTTTGTTGTGTATTGTGTTTGTTTGTTTTTTTCTTTGAGTCACTGCCCGTTTGTATGTTTGTTGTGTATTTGTTTGCTTGTTTGTTTGTTTTTCTTTGAGTCATCTGCCTGTTTGTATGTTTGTTGTGTATGTTGTTTGTTGTTTTTTCTGAGTCACTGCCCGTTTGTATGTTTGTTGTGTATTTGTTGTTTTGTTTTTTTTTGAGTCATCTGCCTGTTTGTATGTTTTGTGATTGTTGTGTTGTTGTTGTTTGTTTTTCTTTGAGTCATCTGCCTGTTTGTATGTTTTGTGTGTATTTGTTTTTGTTGTTTTTTGTTTTCTTTGAGTCATCTGCCTGTTTGTATGTTTGTGTGTTTTGTTTGTTTGTTTGTTTTTTTTTTCTTTGAGTTCACCTGCCGTTTGTATGTTTGTTTGTGTTTTGTTTGCTTGTTTGTTTTGTTTGTTTGAGTCACTGCTTGTTTGTTTGTTTGTTTGTTTATGTACTTGTTTGTTTGTTTGTTTGTTTGTTTATGTACTTGTTTGTTTGTTTGTTTTGTTTGTTTTGTTTTGTTGTGTTGTTGTTTGTATGTTTTGTTTGTTTAGTTGTGTTTTGTTTGTTTGTTTGTTTGTTTTTTTTTGAGTCACCTGCTGTTTGTGTTTGTTTGTTTTTACTTGTGTTTTTGTCTTGTTTGTTGTTTGTTTGTTTATGTACTTTTGTTGTTGTTTGTTTTTTGTTTGTTTGTTTGTTTTTGTTTGATTGTTTGTTGTTGTTTTTGTTTGTTTTGTTTGTTTGTTTGTTTGTTTTCTTTGAGTCACCTGCCTGTTTGTTGTTTGTTTGTTTGTTTTGTTGTGTTGTTGTTTGTTTGTTTTTCTTTGAGTCACCTGCTGTTTGTATGTTTTTGTTTGTTTAGTTGTGTATTTGTTTGTTTGTTTGTTTGTTTTTCTTTGAGTCACCTGCCTGTTTGTATGTTTGTTTGTTTAGTTGTGTATTTGTTTGTTTGTTTGTTTGTTTTTCTTTGAGTCACCTGCCTGTTTGTATGTTTGTTTGTTTGTTGTGTATTTGTTTTGTTTGTTTGTTTGTTTTTCTTTGAGTCACCTGCCTGTTTGTATGTTTGTTTGTTTAGTTGTTATTGTTTGTTTGTTTGTTTGTTTTTCTTTGAGTCACCTGCCTGTTTGTATGTTTTTTGTTTATTGTGATTTGTTTGTTTGTTTGTTTGTTTTTATGAGTCACCTGCCTGTTTGTATGTTTGTTTGTTTAGTTGTATTTGTTTGTTTGTTTGTTGTTTTTCTTTGAGTCACCTGCCTGTTTGTATGTTTGTTTGTTTAGTTGTGTATTTGTTTGTTGTTTTTTTTTCTTTGAGTCACCTGCCTGTTTTGTATTTTGTTTGTTATTTGTATTGTTTGTTTGCTTGTTTTTTCTTTGAGTCACCTGCCTGTTTGTATGTTTGTTTGTTTAGTTGTATGTTTTGTTTGCTTTTTTTTCTTTGAGTCACCTGCCTGTTTGTATGTTTGTTTGTTTAGTTGTATTTTGTTTGTTTGTTTCTTTGAGTCACCTGCCTTTGTATTTTTTGTATGTTTGTTTTTGTTTTTAGAGTCACCTTGTTTGTATTTGTTGTTTATTGTATGTTTGTTTGCTTTTTTTTCTTTGAGTCACCTGCCTGTTTGTATTTGTTTGTTTTGTTTGTTTGTTTGTTGTTTGTTTTTTCTTTGAGTAACCTGCCTGTTTTATGTTTTGTGTATTTGTTTGTTTTGTTGCTTTTTTTTTTTTCTTTGATAACATGCCTGTTTTAATTTCTTGTGTATTTGTTTTTTTGTTTGCTTGTTTTTTTTTTCGAGTAACCTGCCTGTTTTATGTTTTGTTTGTTTTAGTTGTTGTTTGTTGTTTTTTTTCTTTGAGTCACCTGCCTGTTGTATGTTTGTTTGTTTAGTTGTATGTTTGTTTGTTTGCTTTTTTTTCTTTGAGTCACCTGCCTGTTTGTATGTTTGTTTGTTTAGTTGTATGTTTGTTTGCTTTTTTTTCTTTGAGTCACCTGCCTGTTTGTATGTTTGTTTGTTTAGTTGTATATTTGTGTGTTTTTCTTTGAGTCAACTGCTTGTTTGTATGTTTGCTTGTTCATTTGCTTGTTTTTTTCTGTGTTTGTTTGTATGTTTGTTTGTCTGTTTTTTAGCTGTTTGACTGCTCCCCTGTCTCTCTGTCTTTCTCTGTCTCAGTCTCTGGCTCTCTGATTCTGGCTCTCTGTCTCTTTGTCTGTCTGTCTCTGTCTGTCTTCTCTCTCTCTCTCTCTGTCTCTTTCACTCCCTCATTGTCTATCCATCTCTGTCTCTGTCTTTCCCTCTCTCTCTCGCTCCCACCTCTCTCTTCCTCTTCTTCTCTCTCTTTCTCCCTTTCTCTGTCAGTATGTCTCTTTGTCTAAGTCTCTCTCTTCCTATCTCTGTCTCCCTCTCTGTCTTTCTCTTGTAAGCATTTGTCTATCTGATCGTCTGTTGTCTATCATGTATGCTATTGATAGTGATGGTGTTGGCCTTCAGATCTTGCTGGATGGTCCGATTGGATCAAAACTTGTCTTTTTCTCCTCAACAAACAATAACTACTGATGAACGGGACAGTCATCTTTGTTGCGTAAGCTGTATTGAACAGTGGAATGTGAGAGGGGTACAGCTTGTTGTAAGCTGTATTAAACAGTGGAATGTGAGAGGAGTACAGCTTGTTGTAAGTTGTATTAAACAATGGAATGTGACAGTTGTACAGTTTGTTGCGTAAGTTGTATTGAACAGTGGAATGTGAGAGCTGTACAACTTGTTGCATAAACTGTATTAAACAGTGGTGTGTGAGAGGGGTTCAGCTTGTTGTAAGCTGTATTGAACAGTGCAATTTGAGAGCTGTACAGCTTGTGTGAGTTGTAGTGAACAATTGAATGTGAGAGTGGTACAGCTTGTTGCGTAAGCTGTATTGAACAGTGGAATGTGAGGGGGTGCAGCTAGTTTTGCATAAGCTGTATTGAACAGTGGAATGTCAGAGTAGTACAGCTTGTTGTAAGGTGTATTGAACAATGGAATTTAGAGGATTACAGCTGGTTGCGTAAGCTGTATTGAACAGTGGAATGTGAGAAGGGTACAGCTTGTAAGCTGTATTGAACAATGGAATGTGAGGGATACAGCTGTTATGTAAGCTGTTTTGAACAGTGGAATGTGAGAGGAGTACAGCTCGTTGTAAGCTGTATTGAACAGTGGAATGTGACAGGGTACAGCTCCTGTAACTTGTGTAAGCTGCAGTAAACAGTGGAATATGACAGGAGTGCAGCTCCTTTGTTGCTAAGCTGTATGAACAGTCGAATGTGAGAGTAGTACAGCTTGTTGTAAGCTTTATTGAACAGTGGAATGTGAGAGTAGTACAGCTTGTTGTAAGCTGTATTGAACAGTGGGATGTGAGAGGAGTACAGCATATTGTAAGCTGTATTGAACAGTGGAATGTGAGAGGGGTAAGCTTGTTGTAAGCTGTATTAACAATAGAATGTGAGGGGTAAAACTCATTGTAATCTGTATTGAACAGTGGAATGTGAGACGGGTACAGCTTGTTGTAAGCTGTATTAAACAGTGGAATGAGAGCGGAGTACAGCTTGTTGTAAGCTGTATTGAACAGTGGAATGTGAGAGGGGTACAGCTTGTTGTAAGCTGTATTGAACAGTTGATGTGAAAGTGGTACAGTTTGTTGGTAAGCTATATTGAAGAATGAAATGTGAGAGGGTACAGCTCTTTTAAGCTGTATTAAACAGTGGAATGTGAGAGAGGTACAGCTTGTTGTAAGCTGTATTAACCAGTGGAATGTGAGAGGAGTACAGCTTGTAAGATGTATTAAACAGTGGTATGTGACAGTTGTACAGTTTGTTTCGTAAGTTGTATTGAACAGTGGATGTGAGAGCTGTACAACTTGTTGCTAAACTGTATTAAACAATGGAATGTGAAGGGACAGCTCGTGTAAGCTGCATGAACAGTGCAGTTTGAGAGGTACAGCTTGTTGGATAAGCTGTATTGAACAATGAATGTGAGAGGGTACAGCTTTTTGGTAAGCTGTATAAATAGTGGAATGTGAGGGGTACAGCTTGTTGCATAAGCTGTATTGAACAGTGGAATGTCAGAGTAGTACAGCTTGTTGTAAGTGTATTGAAACAGTGTAATGTAAAGGTAGGAGTACAGCTTTGTAAGCTGTATTGAACAATGGAATGTGAGAGGGTACAGCTTTGTAAGCTATTAACAGTGGAATGTGAGAGGTACAGCTTGTAAGCTGTATTAAAACAGTGGAATGTGAGAGGGGTACAGCTTGTTGTAAGCTGTATTAACAATGAATGTGAGAGGAGTACAGCTGTTGTAAGTGTATTGAACAGTGGAATGTGAGAAGGGGTACAGCTGTTGTAAGCTGTATTGAACAGTGGAATGTGAGAGGGAGTACAGCTCTGTAAGCTGTATTGAACAGTGGAATGTGAAGGGGTACAGCTTGTTGTAAGCTGTATTAACAATAGAATGTGAGAGGAGTACAGCTCATTGTAAGTGTATTGAACAGTGGAATGTGAAGGGTACAGCTTGTTGTAAGCTGTATTGAACAATGAATGTGAGAGGAGTACAGCTTTTGTAAGCTGTATTGAACAGTGGAATGTGAGAGGAGTACAGCTTGTGTAAGCTGTATTGAACATTGGAATGTGAGTAGGAGTACAGCTTGTAAGCTGTATTGAACAGTTGAATGTGAGAGAGGTACAGCTTGTTGCTAGCTTATTGAAATGCAGTGAGAGGTACGCTTGTAGTTATGAACAGTGAATGTGAGAGGGTACAGCTTGTTGTTAGCTGTATTGAACAGTGGAATGTGAGAGGGGTAAGCTTGTTGTTAGCTGTATTGAACAGTGGAATGTGAGAGGGGTACAGCTTGTTGTAGCTGTATTGAACAGTGGAATGTGAGAGGGGTATAGCTTGTTGTAAGCTGTATTGAACAATGGAAAGTGAGAGTAATACAGCTGGTTGTGTAAGCCGTAGGAACAATGGAATGTGAGAGGGGTACAGCTCTTTATAAGCTGTATTGAACACTGAAACATGAGAGGAGTACAGGTCTTTGTAAGCTGTGTTGAACAATGCAATATGAGAGGTTTACAGCTTTTTGTAAGCTGTATTGAACAGTGGAATGTGAGAGGAGTACAGCTCGTTGTAAGCTCTGTTGAACAATGGAATGTGAGAGGGGTACAGCTTGTTGTAAGCTGTATTATAGTGGAATGTGAGAGGAGTACAACTCGTAAGCTGTATTGATCAGTGGAATGTGAGAGGGGTACATCTCGTTGTAAGCTGTATTGGACAGTGGAATGTGAGAGGG
>JAPXFY010000680.1:7500-30000 GCA_030674185.1 Monoplex corrugatus | reverse complement strand
CTTTTCCGTCTAGATCTTCGATATAGTTGTTGACCATAACTTTTGCTTTCTTCAAATGTAATGTTAGTCTTACACAGATAGACAGAGAGAGATGGACAGATAGACAGAGAAAGATGGACAGATAGACAGAGAGAGATGGACAGATAGACAGAGAGAGATGGACAGATAGAGAGGATGACTTCGTGAGTCCTGTGCATGTATGTGAGTAAAGTTCACAGCTTCAGACTTCATCTCCCCATTTGTCACAATAAAGAATAACAACATTTTAATACGAGTGTACTGCTGTTATTCTTTATTGTGACACATGTGGGAAATAAAGTCTGAGGCAGTGTACCTCCACTCGCAAACAAGCACTGGGCTCACTTAGTCATCCTGTCTATCTGTCCATCTCTGTCTGTCTCTGTCTGTCTCTGACGTCTGTCTTTCTGTCTGTCTGCGAGAATGTCGAAGGGCCGATCACCAGTGGCGGTCTTCTAAACTAGAAGTACTCCGTCAGATCTATCAGTCTATGCACAACAAGATAACGGAGTTGCTCTCTAAAGCAAAAACGGATTTCTTTTCCTCACAAATGTTTGAATCTAAGAACACAAAAATTCTGTTCTTTACCATGTTTGATTTACTTGGCACTGAGAAATCAACTCCCCTGCTATCAAATATTAGTCCAGATGGTCTCCCTTCTGCTTTTTCCACATTTTGCTCCACCAAGATTATTTCCAATTTGCGTACCCCCAAACTTGACTCAGCTCCCTTTCACCCAACAATCCCAGACCCTCCATTTACACTCCTCTCTTTCTCCACCCACCAGTTTCTGACACCAAGATCTTGACAATCCTCAAAGAAATGTGTTTCAAATCTTGTGAACTTTACCCCATTATGGCTTCTCTCTTTTCACACATCTACCAGCAAATTCTTCCATTAGTCATCTCCATCATCAATTCTTCTTTGGTCTCAGAAGTCTTTTCATCCGTTTTCAACACTGTTCTCATCCAGCCACTTCTCAAGGAAAATAGTTTCAATCGCAATGACCCTTAAAATTATAGACCTGTATCAAATCTATTTCTCGCTTAGTTCCTTGAAAAAGTGGTACTAAAGCAACTGAATGAGCATAACTCCTTAAATCATTTCCACAATCCTTACCAGTCTGCATATCAAACAAACCACAGTACAGAAATAGCTCTTGTTCACATAGTCAGTGAACTTCTTCTTGCATCTGATGCTGGTAAAATTTCTGTCCTAATACTCCTCGATCCGTCTGTTGCTGACAGAGGGAGAGATCTCACTTTGGCAAAGGCTAATGAGATCGGGCAACAATAGGAGTTATCCCAAAAGCAAATTCGTATTGTGAGAGACGAGAACATGAATGTCAATATGCTAGCGTCTAGATCCAATGGTAAAAACAAACACAAGGACAGTCCTTTGAGAGCAGAGCACAACAAAGAGAACGATAAATCACGTCAGCACTGTAATAACGCAATTAGTCGACCTAGGCACACTGTTTGTCTGTCTGTCATTCTCTCTCAGTCTCTCTCTCTCTGGCTCTCTCTCTGCTCTTGTTTCTCTCCTCTCTCTGTCTCTCTCTCTCTCTCTCTCTCTCTCTTCTCTCTTTCTCTCTCTGCTTCCCCCCCCCCTCTCTGTCTGTCTGTCTCTCTCTCTGCTTACCCCCCTGTCTATCTGTCTGTCACATTTAATAATAATAATAATAATTACAATATTTATATAGCGCAAAATCTTGATAAAATCAAATCTAAGCGCTGAAACACACACATTTAAAGAATGTAGGTGACTGGCAGTGTCTTGCAGTTTATGCAGGTTCGTGAAGATAGATCTAGCAGTTGATCATTCTTCTCAGAGACAAAATACACCAGTCCAGGTTAAACGAAAATCACCCTTTATTTGAAAAACGAAGAAAACACAACAAGAACTGGGTATATACTTCACACATCCAATGCACCACTCCTAGTTTGCAGAATTATTCTTCTCCAGCCCTCAAATCTACACGCAGCAACTCCACGAATCTACAGTAACTTCTGTATCTCTGACTGCAGACTTACACTTCAACTCTTTTGATCGCTCTCTCTCTCTCAACCCACAGTCACGCTTTATTTATAACATCATGGAAAGTTCCACAATATTCTCGGCTTTTACCTAGATTTTCAACCAGTCATAGTTGCATTCTCCAACCTTCCCTTTCTAGAATATTCTGTAGTTCTAGCCAATAATTGTTTAAATTTGTTTACGATTTCAGGAACTTTCTCGAAAGATCTAAGGTATTCTACGTTTTTCTTGTCCCTTCAAAGTTGTTCCAAAGAATTCTACATATTTCCATTCAACGAAATAAAACTTAAACATATATTTTCAGCGTTAGCATAAACCAAAACAAATATGCTCGATTCATTATCGAGTGAATCACAAACTAAACTTATACAGCGAACAGCGGACAGTAGCTGAATCCACAGACACATTTTGACGTCACACTTCTGTTATCGGCATTCGCACTTTCACATTGAGTTTCTATTTTTTTGAAATGTAACACTGTCTGTCTGTCTGTCTGTCTCTCTCTCTGCTTATCTCCTTGTCTCTCTCTCTCTCTCTCTCTCTCTCTCTCTTTGTCTGTCTCTGTCTCTCTGCTTATCTCCCTGTCTCTCTGTCTGTCTGTCTGTCTCTCTTCCCCCCCCCCCTCTCCCTCAGTACAGTCAGTCAGTGTATTGTTTGTCATATTCAGCAGGAGAACACTGAAAGACTTCATGACAAAAATCATCAACACAAAGATCGACGTGTCCTTGTGGGCGGCAGGGATTCCCAATGTGTCAGGGTTACCTCCCCAGGTGTCAGTGAAAACGTTACAGTCTCCTCTGAGGTGTCCACCAGCCGTCACCCGGGAGGTGGAGAAGTCATCTTCAATACAGGACAAGCGCGTGCTCCCGTACAGCGCCCCAGCCCAGCCTCTGCCGACGGAGGGGCCAAAGGTGGAGTGCTGTACCACAGGAATCAACCAGGTCACAGTGAGGGAATCCATTGAATTGCTTCTCCTGCGCTGACAGGATTGCCGACATCCTCAAGGATCTGGGTGTCAATAAGTCTGGTACAGTTTTATATCGTTGTTGTTAACCCTTTGACTCCTGCACCCTGTCTACGAACTGCAAAATTTAACCCTTTGATTCCCTCACCCTATCCACCAGCTTCCTGCAGGGAATCGAAGAGTTAAGTTTTTGTTTCATTAGCATGGTTAACAATGCAGGATACTGGTGGACAGGATGCGGAGATCAAAGGGTTAATTAATTGTTGAAATTCTTGCTTTGTATGCTTACAACACTATAGTGATGGTGGTGTGGTGGTGGTATTTGTGGTGATGGTGGTGGTGGTGGTGGTAGCTTGTGGTGGTGGTGGGTGTGGTGGATGGTGGTGATGGTGGTGGTGTGTGTGTGGTGGTGTTATGTGTGTGTATGTGGTGGTAGTTAGTGTTGGTGATGGTGATTGTGTGTGGTGGTGATGTGTGTGTTGGTGTTGGTGTGGTGGTGTGGTGGTTGTGTGATGGTGTGTGGTGTTGTGTTGGTGATGGAGAGTGGCGGTATGGTGGTGGTGTGTGGTGGTTGTTGATGATGTGGTGTGTGAGTTGTGTGGAGTGATGGTGATAATGTGATGATGGTGGTGGTGATGTTGATGGTGGTGATGATGGTGGTTATGTTGATGATGATGGTTGTGTGACGTTGGTGGTGTTGGTGATGATTGGTGGTGGTGGTAATGGTAGTGATAATGGTGTTGATGGTGATGGTGGTGGTGGTGGTGATGATGGTGGTGATGGTAGCAAATAGTACAGTACCTACGGAAAGAGCAGTCACTCCTAAGCACCCACTAAGCAAAATGGCCCTCTCTCGCCGTTCTTGACCATTATCATTCCTGCACATACATTAGAGACCTTTAGATTACACGTCATGTATCCAATAGGGGTCAGATACGTTACCTACCGACTACGTATTGCATTTTCTCACCGGATTTTATCGATACGTATCGCTTTGATAGGGACGTGTCTACGTATGGAAGTCCACGTATACGTGCTTTTGCCCATATCTAGTTTGGGACTGCATATCTCAAGTTTCAAGGTAAGTAATATTTTGGTTGTGTTTTGAAACCCCTTTTCTACCTTGTTATGTATGTCTTGTGTCACTGAGTTTTAAACAATTCATGTACGAGTCGACCAAACGCACCAAGTGTCAGGAAGCAAAAGACTGCTGCTGGGAAACACCTATCACCCAGTTGCTCTAATTACAATATTGAAGGAGACTTTAGCTCACAGGCCAGTTCCACTGCAATGTAACTATGAAATGCTATTTTGTGGACACGAAACGTTCTAAATGTCAGAAGTGACGTAATTTTTTACTGTTTTTGATTAGTTGCTGATAAATTTTCCAACAAGAAATGTATACTGGATGTGGGGGGTTTAAAGAAATCTAACGGCAAGCTCTGACTTTGATCTGTACTGTCAGTTCGCTGTCTGGTTTGTCACCAAGGTCAAGGCCACATAGGCCTATCCTGGTAAGAGAAGCTGGTGGGAGCAAGGGTCAACTGACTGTGTTTGCACAGGCAGCAGAAACTGATAGTGGTGATGATGATTATATTACTTTTATTCATTTATTCATTATTATCACTATTATTATTATTTATTATTATTGTTATTATTATTTATCATCATCATCATCATCACAACGAATACATATGTAAACAAACAAAAAGACAAATGAAATAAGTTTCTTCCTGTTTTTCAGATCCAAGTGTACCCCATGCCAAATCAAAAAATCACACAGCCCAGCTGCACAGTGGTCTACAACCACAGATTATCGGCAAGATTAAATACAAACAGAAGAAGAAAGCAAAAAGACTGATTTTGACATTCAGAAAGATTAATGTGAAGAGAGAAAATCCAGAAGTCCAGAAGCTGGGGATGCAAACAATCACTGAATGTTAGAAAAAACATTTATCTTTCATTATAGTTACACTCATCTCTAATGTTGTTGTAAAAGCAGATTTATACTCAACGGTGCTAAACAGAAGAATGTTAGAAAAAACATTTATCTTTCATTATAGTTACACTCATCTCTAATGTTGTTGTAAAAGCAGATTTATACTCAACCGGTGCTAAACAGAAGGATGTTAGGAAAAGCACTTATTTATGTTCATTGTACTTACACGTATCCCTAATGCTATTGTAAAAGCAGATAGCTCTAACAGTGCCAAATAGAAGAATGTTAAATAAAACACAACTTCCATTATTCTTGCTCTTCTTGCACATGACACCACAGTAGAGATTACCAAATGGCATATGCCATAACTCTGCACATGACATGCTCCCAGCCCCAACCCTGCCATAACTCTGCACATGATACGCTTCCAGCCCCAACCCTGTCTCCCCCACCCCCACCCTTTCCCCTTTTCTATGCACATACACACACACGTACAGAGGAAACACAACCATTATGAAGTCACAAAATGACTGGTGCGGTAATCAAGCAGGTAAATGTCAGAAAAAGGGTGGAGAATTTGTTAAGTTCTCTGGTCAGCATGTGTGCAAATCTACCAGTGTCTGAAACCCCTTTGTGTGCATGCTCATGCAGAAAATCAAATATGCACTATAAAGATCTTGTAAGTCATGTCTTGTGTGTTTTGGTGGCTTATGGAAGCTTGGCCCAGTAAGCATATCCACCAAATCAGAGTATGCAGACTGCACCAGTTACTGCCTGCACAGCGTGGACAAAACTGTGCATATACACATGTGAGAAAATCTGAACGCTATAGAAAGATCATAGTTTTTTTTTCTAAAAAATAACACAAACGTGTGTGTTGTGTGTGGTGTCTGTGTGTACACAAAGACTGAGTTATTAATTGCAGTGCAAAATATGTACTTAATTGATTTAATTACAATCTGAATTTATAAACAATTCCTGTTCTTCCTTGCTAGCATTAAATAAAAGTACAGAAATATATATATATCTATACATAATCAAAACTTTCAGCCATTATTTATTGACGCAGATGAAGCATGTGGCGCACGCGCCACACACACACACACACACACACACACACACACACACACACACACAGAAAAAAAACAACATCAATAGCGTTCATTGTCTATGATGTCATTGTATTGAATGATGTCACAATACTGGAACAACCAAGTTGCTGGGAAAGATAAAAAGTAATTGCTAGATCTGTTTTCCTTTAAAAATCCCAGTATAACAAGTTAGATCTAGTTCGTGGTCACATTGGTAGTATCAGTGAAAAACAAATGGCTACATATGTTTATAATGTCACACGTGGTAAAGTACAGGAAAGGTTGTGGTTACGTCTCTTGCTTCTGGGGGGGGGGGGGGGGGGGACGTCGGGGGACGTAGATCCTTGACACGTGTAATCTAAAACCAATTCGTTTTTACTTACGGGACACGTACGTATCGCGGTACGGATACGTGTTGGGAGATACGTGACGTGTAATCTAAAGGTCTCTATTACCGACGCACGCACACGTACACACCCACGCACACTTCACACAAACACACGCACGTGCGCCACACACACACACACATGTACCGGTACACAAACATACACACAAACACATACACACAACACACACACACAACACACACACTCTCTCTCTCCCTCTCTGTCTGTCTGTCTGTCTGTCTGTCTCTCTCTCTCTCTCCAACTACACACACACACACAACACCCCACACACACACACACACACACACACACACAACACACAACACCAACACACACACACCACACACACACACACACCCCGCTCAGGCAATGAAACAGTGTCCATCCACGCCACAAGACTGGAGCGCTTCAGACTGTCAACTCGTATCCGACCTTAGCGTGGAATGCTGTGTTTGTACAATGTGTATGCGTGTTATTTCTTTTAATTATAATACCAACTGTGTCTTCAGACTTACCTCTCAACATCTTTGGGGAATCAGAGCATTCTCCATCCTTTCTTCCGTGAATTAGAGCAGTTATTTGCAGCACACCAAGCACAGCCACCTTTTGCCACGGCCATTTTCTCACATGCCAGAGAAGCTGGCAGCTGGCATTACGCATAGAGGGCGGGAGGAGATGGTGGCGCTCGCATCCACTTTTCTGATCGAAGTGGTTGTTCTTTCCGTAGGTACTATACTCTTTGATGGTAATAATGATCATGTTGATGGTGATGTGGATGGTGGTAGTGGTGGTGATGTTGGTGATCACGATGTGGATGGTTGTGGTGATGGTGATGATGGTTGTACCATCCTGGTCATGGTGTATGTATTTCAGCCACTTCCCTGCAGTACAGGGACGTCTTTATCCTGAGCACGGAGTTTGGTCTCATCACTGGAAGTAACTATGACACGGTTGAACACCTTCGCACGTATCATGGGATTCCGGTCAGAGTGGTGAACATCCTCCCTCTGAGAGCGACTTTCAGGAGATGGCCCTGAGCGCTAGGAACGAGCTGATTGTGACCATTATTGTTGTGTCGGGGTTAGAGAGGAGGGTGGTGATAGTGCTTGGGACAGGTTAGCTGACTACGACAGATTGCATGCCATGTCTAGATCTACTGGCTGTGTGTACAACATTGATACTGACAACTAGATTGTCTGACAGTGTTGACAGATATGACGATACTGCAGTGATGACGTAATTGACTGACAGTGATGACGATAATTGACAATGATAACAACAGTGATGACGATAATTGACAATGATAACAACTAGAGATTGGTTGTCATGTCTAGATCTACTGCTGTGTGTACAACATTGTACTGACACTAGATTGGTTGTCATGTCTAGATCTACTGGCTGTGTGTACAACATTGATACTGACATCTAGATTGGTTGTCATGTCTAGATCTACTGGCTGTGTGTACAACATTGATACTGACATCTAGATTGGTTGTCATGTCTAGATCTACTGGCTGTGTGTACAACATTGATACTGACATCTAGATTGGTTGTCATGTCTAGATCTACTGGCTGTGTGTACAACATTGATACTGACATCTAGATTGGTTGTCATGTCTAGATCTACTGGCTGTGTGTACAACATTGATACTGACACTAGATTGGTTGTCATGTCTAGATCTACTGGCTGTGTGTACAACATTGATACTGACAACTAGATTGGTTGTCATGTCTAGATCTACTGGCTGTGTGTACAACATTGATACTGACAACTAGATTGGTTGTCATGTCTAGATCTACTGGCTGTGTGTACAACATTGATACTGACATCTAGATTGGTTGTCATGTCTAGATCTACTGGCTGTGTGTACAACATTGATACTGACAACTAGATTGGTTGTCATGTCTAGATCTACTGGCTGTGTGTACAACATTGATACTGACAACTAGATTGGTTGTCATGTCTAGATCTACTGGCTGTGTGTACAACATTGATACTGACAACTAGATTGGTTGTCATGTCTAGATCTACTGGCTGTGTGTACAACATTGATACTGACATCTAGATTGGTTGTCATGTCTAGATCTACTGGCTGTGTGTACAACATTGATACTGACATCTAGATTGGTTGTCATGTCTAGATCTACTGGCTGTGTGTACTACATTGATACTGACATCTAGATTGGTTGTCATGTCTAGATCTACTGGCTGTGTGTACTACATTGATACTGACATCTAGATTGGTTGTCATGTCTAGATCTACTGGCTGTGTGTACAACATTGATACTGACAACTAGATTGGTTGTCATGTCTAGATCTACTGGCTGTGTGTACTACATTGATACTGACAACTAGATTGGTTGTCATGTCTAGATCTACTGGCTGTGTGTACTACATTGATACTGACATCTAGATTGGTTGTCATGTCAGACTATGGCTGTTGTCACATGATCTGACTGATGTGTATGTCTAGATCTACGTGTTAATACATTGATACTGACACTAGATTGGTTGTCATGTCTAGATCTACTGGCTGTGTGTACTACATTGATACTGACAACTAGATTGGTTGTCATGTCTAGATCTACTGGCTGTGTGTACAACATTGATACTGACATCTAGATTGGTTGTCATGTCTAGATCTACTGGCTGTGTGTACAACATTGATACTGACATCTAGATTGGTTGTCATGTCTAGATCTACTGGCTGTGTGTACAACATTGATACTGACATCTAGATTGGTTGTCATGTCTAGATCTACTGGCTGTGTGTACAACATTGATACTGACATCTAGATTGGTTGTCATGTCTAGATCTACTGGCTGTGTGTACTACATTGATACTGACATCTAGATTGGTTGTCATGTCTAGATCTACTGGCTGTGTGTACTACATTGATACTGACAACTAGATTGGTTGTCATGTCTAGATCTACTGGCTGTGTGTACAACATTGATACTGACAACTAGATTGGTTGTCATGTCTAGATCTACTGGCTGTGTGTACAACATTGATACTGACAACTAGATTGGTTGTCATGTCTAGATCTACTGACTGTGTGTACAACATTGATACTGACAACTAGATTGTTTGCCATGTCTAGATCTACTGGCTGTGTGTACAACATTGATACTGACAACTAGATTGGTTGTCATGTCTAGATCTACTGGCTGTGCGTACTACATTGATACTGACATCTAGATTGGTTGTCATGTCTAGATCTACTGGCTGTGTGTACAACATTGATACTGACATCTAGATTGGTTGTCATGTCTAGATCTACTGGCTGTGTGTACAACATTGATACTGACAACTAGATTGGTTGTCATGTCTAGATCTACTGGCTGTGTGTACAACATTGATACTGACAACTAGATTGGTTGTCATGTCTAGATCTACTGGCTGTGTGTACAACATTGATACTGACAACTAGATTGGTTGTCATGTCTAGATCTACTGGCTGTGTGTACTACATTGATACTGACATCTAGATTGGTTGTCATGTCTAGATCTACTGGCTGTGTGTACAACATTGATACTGACAACTAGATTGGTTGTCATGTCTAGATCTACTGCTGTGTGTACAACATTGATACTGACAACTAGATTGGTTGTCATGTCTAGATCTACTGGCTGTGTGTACAACATTGATACTGACTAGATTAGTTGCCATGTCTAGATCTACTGGCTGTGTGTACAACATTGATACTGACAACTAGATTGGTTGTCATGTCTAGATCTACTGGCTGTGTGTACTACATTGATACTGACAACTAGATTGGTTGTCATGTCTAGATCTACTGGCTGTGTGTACTACATTGATACTGACAACTAGATTGGTTGTCATGTCTAGATCTACTGGCTGTGTGTACTACATTGATACTGACAACTAGATTGGTTGTCATGTCTAGATCTACTGGCTGTGTGTACTACATTGATACTGACATCTAGATTGGTTGTCATGTCTAGATCTACTGGCTGTGTGTACAACATTGATACTGACATCTAGATTAGTTGCCATGTCTAGATCTACTGGCTGTGTGTACTACATTGATACTGACAACTAGATTGGTTGTCATGTCTAGATCTACTGGCTGTGTGTACAACATTGATACTGACAACTAGATTGGTTGTCATGTCTAGATCTACTGGCTGTGTGTACTACATTGATACTGACTAGATTAGTTGCCATGTCTAGATCTACTGGCTGTGTGTACAACATTGATGCTTACAACCTGCCCAATCATTTCGACAATATTGATGATAATTGACAGTGATAATAACGACAGTGATGACGATAATTGACAATGATGATAACAACAGTGATGACAGTAATTGACAATGATGATAACAACAGTGATGACAGTAATTGACAGTGATGATAACAACAGTGATGACAGTAATTGACAATGATGATAACAACAGTGATGACGATAATTGACAGTGATGATAACAACAGTGATGACAGTAATTGACAATGATGATAACAGTGATGACAGTAATTGACAATGATGATAACAACAGTGATGATGATAATTGACAATGATGATAACAACAGTGATGACAGTAATTGACAATGATGATAACAACAGTGATGATGATAATTGACAATGATGATAACAACAGTGATGACAGTAATTGACAATGATGATAACAACAGTGATGACAGTAATTAAACAATGTGATGATAACAACAGTGATGACAGTAATTGACATGATGATAACAACAGTGATGACAGTAATTGACAATGATGATAACAACAGTGATGACATAATTGACATGATGATAACAACAGTGATGACAGTAATTGACAATGATGATAACAACAGTGATGACGATAATTGACAATGATGATAAACAACAGTGATGACATAATTGACAATGATGATAACAACAGTGATGACGATAATTGACAATGATGATAACAACAGTGATGACAGTAATTGACAATGATGATAACAACAGTGATGACAGTAATTGACAATGATGATAACAACAGTGATGACAGTAATTGACATGATGATAACAACAGTGATGACAGTAATTGACAATGATGATAACAACAGTGATGACAGATAATTGACAATGATGATAACAACAGTGATGACAGTAATTGACAATGATGATAACAACAGTGATGACAGATAATTGACAATGATGATAACAACAGTGATGACATAATTGACAATGATGATAACAACAGTGATGACATGATAATTGACGAATATGAATAAACAACAGTGATGACAGATAATTGACAGTGATGATAACAACAGTGATGAAGATAATTGACAATGATGATACAACAGTGATGACAGATAATTGACAATGATGATAACAACAGTGATGACGATAATTGACAATGATGATAACAACAGTGATGACAGTAATTGACAATGATGATAACAACAGTGATGAGATAATTGACAATGATGATAACAACAGTGATGACGATAATTGACAATGATGATAACAACAGTGATGACAGTAATTGACAATGATGATAACAACATTAGTAATTATGATAATACAAATGATAAAATACAGTGAGATAAACAGTAATTTGACAATGATGATAACAACAGTGATGACAGTAATTGACAATGATGATAACAACAGTGATGACAGTAATTGACATGATGATAACAACAGTGATGACAGTAATTGACAATGATGATAACAACAGTGATGACATAATTGACAATGATGATAACAACAGTGATGACAGTAATTGACAATGATGATAACAACAGTGATAGTAATTGACATATGATAACAACAGTGATCGTAATTGACAATGATGATAACAACAGTGATGACATAATTGACAATGATGATAACAACAGTGATGACGATAATTGACAGTGATGATAACAACAGTGATGACAGTAATTGACAGTGATGATCAACAGATACAGTAATTGACAATGATGATAACAACAGTGAGAGTAATGACAGTTGATAACAACTGTGATGACAGTAATTGACAATGATGATAACAACAGTGATGACAGTAATTGACAATGATGATAACAACAGTGATGAGATAATTGACAATGATGATAACAACAGTGATGACGATAATTACAATGATGATAACAACAGTGAATGACAATAATTGACAATGATGATAAACAACAGTGATGACAGTAATTGACAATGATGATAACAACATGATGACATAATTATTACAATGTGATGACATAATACAGTGATGATAACATTAATGACATATGACATGATGATAACAACAGTGATGACGATAATTGACATGATGATAACAACAGTGATTGACAGATAATATGACAATGATGATAACAACAGTGATGACAGATAATTGACAATGATGATAACAACAGTGATGACAGATAATTGACAATGATGATAACAACAGTGATGACATAATTGACAGTGATGATAACAACAGTGATGACAAATAATTGACAATGATGATAACAACAGTGATGACAGTAATTGACAGTGATGATAACAACAGTGATGAAAATTGACAATGATGATAACAACAGTGATGAACAGTAATTGACAATGATGATAACAACAGTGATGACAGTAATTGACAATGATGATAACAACAGTGATGACGTAATTGACAATGAGACAATGATGATAACAACAGTGATGACGATAATTGACAATGATGATAACAACAGTGATGACAGTAATTGACATGATGATAACAACAGTGATGACAGTAATTGACAATGATGATAACAACAGTGATGACAGTAATTGACAGTGATGATAACAACAGTGATGACAGTAATTGACAATGATGATAACAACAGTGATGACAGTATTGACATGATGATAACAACAGTGATGACATAATTGACAATGATGATAACAACAGTGATGACGTAATTGACATGATGATAACAACAGTGATGACAGATAATTGACAAGTGATGATAACAAAACAGTGATGACAGTAATTGACATGATGATAACAACAGTGATGACAGTAATTGACAATGATGATAAAAACAGTGATGACAGTAATTGACAATGATGATAACAACAGTGATGACGATAATTGACAATGATGATAACAACAGTGATGACAGTAATTGACAATGATGATAAAAACAGTGATGACAGTAATTGACAATGATGATAACAACAGTGATGACGATAATTGACAATGATGATAACAACAGTGATGACAGTAATTGACAATGATGATAACAACAGTGATGACGATAATTGACAATGATGATAACAACAGTGATGACAGTAATTGACAATGATGATAACAACAGTGGTGACAGTAATTGACAATGATGATAACAACAGTGATGATGATAATTGACAATGATGATAACAACAGTGATGACAGTAATTGACAATGATAATAACAACAGTGATGATGATAATTGACAATGATGATAACAACAGTGATGACAGTAATTGACAATGATGATAACAACAGTGATGACGATAATTGACAATGATAATAACAACAGTGATGATGATAATTGACAATGATAATAACAACAGTGATGATGATAATTGACAATGATGATAACAACAGTGATGACGATAATTGACAATGATGATAACAACAGTGATGACAGTAATTGACAATGATGATAACAACAGTGGTGACAGTAATTGACAATGATGATAACAACAGTGATGACAGTAATTGACAGTGATGATAACAACAGTGATGACAGTAATTGACAGTGATGATAACAACAGTGATGACAGTAATTGACAGTGATGATAACAACAGTGATGACAGTAATTGACAATGATGATAACAGTGATGACAGTAATTGACAATGATGATAACAACAGTGATGATGATAATTGACAATGATGATAACAACAGTGATGCCAGTAATTGACAATGATAATAACAACAGTGATGACAGTAATTGACAATGATGATAACAACAGTGATGACGATAATTGACAATGATGATAACAACAGTGATGACAGTAATTGACAATGATGATAACAACAGTGATGACAGTAATTGACAATGATGATAACAACAGTGATGACAGTAATTGACAATGATGATAACAACAGTGATGACGATAATTGACAGTGATGATAACAACAGTGATGACGGTAACTGACAGTAGGTACCGACAGGCAAAATTAGGATAAACATGAAGAGCGTAGTCTTCATACTGTTCATATAGAACTTTTTAATAGAAACAAAATGAAAAAAAAGTAACGTTCTATCTCTTTTCTTTCCTGAGATAATGACATTTTAAGATGACACCTTTAACGTAACAGGCAAAACACTATAGAAAGCTGTTTTGATATGTGTATTAAAATGAACAACAACTAGGATTTCATTTTAAAATAACTGATTCTTTGTAATATATCGTTACATGAAAACAGGACATTTACTCAGTTCAAGAGAGTTTAGGAGCAAAATAGCAAAATGCGTATTGACGTAAGTTCAAATTAGCATGGCAGGTATGTTTACAGTTCATAACTTGGAGAAGATGTGCTTTAATGTAACTTGTGTTTGTACTTAGTACAATGTCTATGTAGATGAACAATAGCAGTTGTTTGTTATAGAGATCAAAACTTGTGTTTGTACTTTAGTACAACTTTTCTATGTAGATGAACATAGCACATTGTTGTTATAGAGATCAAAACTTGTGTTTGTACTTAGTACAACTGTCTATGTAGATGAACAATAGCACATTGTTTGTTATAGAGATCAAACTTGTGTTGTACTTTGTACAACTGTCTATGTAGATGAACAATAGCCAGTTGTTTGTTATAGAGATCAAAACTTGTGTTTGTACTTTAGTACAACTGTCTATGTAGATGAACAATAGCCACATTGTTTGTTATAGAGATCAAAACTTGTGTTTGTACTTTAGTACAACTGTCTATGTAGATGAACAATAGCCACGTTGTTTGTTATAGAGATCAAAACTTGTGTTTGTACTTTAGTACAACTGTCTATGTAGATGAACAATAGCCACGTTGTTTGTTATAGAGATCAAAACTTGTGTTTGTACTTTAGTACAACTGTCTATGTAGATGAACAATAGCACGTTGTTTGTTATAGAGATCAAAACTTGTGTTTGTACTTTAGTACAACTGTCTATGTAGATGAACAATAGCCACGTTGTTTGTTATAGAGATCAAAACTTGTGTTTGTACTTTAGTACAACTGTCTATGTAGATGAACAATAGCCACGTTGTTTGTTATAGAGATCAAAACTTGTGTTTGTACTTTAGTACAACTGTCTATGTAGATGAACAATAGCCAGGTTGTTTGTTATAGAGATCAAAACTTGTGTTTGTACTTTAGTACAAACTGTCTATGTAGATGAACAATAGCCAGGTTGTTTGTTATAGAGATCAAAACTTGTGTTTGTACTTTAGTACAACTGTCTATGTAGATGAACAATAGCCACGTTGTTTGTTATAGAGATCAAAACTTGTGTTTGTACTTTAGTACAACTGTCTATGTAGATGAACAATAGCCACGTTGTTTGTTATAGAGATCAAAACTTCATGAAATTGCCAAAATCACCTGTGACAGAGGCACCAAGCTGACATAGGAGTACAAACGACTGTAACTTTTGAACCAGTTGTTGTATTGACTTCTTATTTGGACACAATACACACAATGCTGTCCTCTTTTACACTATTTACTTGTATTTAAATTAGAATAAGGTATGCGGTCAATTCCTCACTAAAATACCCAAATTTTTCATGAGCCCAATGCGAAGTTATGCTAGTCACATGGCCATTATAAAAGCAAGAACCTGAATTTTAAGCTTGACTACTTTCTAGCGATATAAACTTATGTCCACTCTATATTGACAAAGTGTGTCAGTGTCTATGCTATACTTATAAATGATTTCATAAACAAATGTCAGGGTTCCAAATGGACCAATGTGTAAAAAGGACTGTACGATTTGTGTTGACACAACAGGCATAGAGTTGTACTATTACTAGACTAGAGTAATAGTAATACATGTGGTACTAGTTTGCTTTCTTATTTAACAAAACAGGGTCATGTAAAGCCTGAATTTGGGTTTAATTTCATCCAAGTTGGCTAAACTCCAGGTTCCTCTGCCGGTTGATGAAGGGACCAACTGTATGTCTGACGAAATGATGTACTTTCTGTGGACTACATCATGTTCTTCTCACCTAAAAAGGGCTAATCTAGAGGATTTATGTCTTTGAGAAGACCAAAAGACTGAGGCACAAAAGACAACACCGGATTTCCTGAAAGAAGCTGTGAACGTGAAAGTCCAGTCTCTTCAAGGAAAGAGCTAACACTCAGTTATCTCCACAGTCTGAGAAAGAAAAGCTGTTCTCTGAGATGGGTGTGTAGTCTTCAACTTTGTCTCAGTTTTGATGGAGATAGCGTAGTCTGGAAATTTCAGCAGATGGAAACAGTTGCTGGAGGAACTGTGCTGCCTTATCAAATGGCTTGTTGCCCTGCTCCATCAGCAGCATCACCTGGTGACATAGAGGAAGACAGTCTCAGTGACTTATATTGTATGTGTATAGATGGAGAGAGATCAAATTTGTACTGCATGTGTGTCTTCACAAATATTGGTAAAGAAATGACTGAATACAAGACTCACAGTCCTTTGTGTTCATGAGCTGCAAGTCCCACATGTGTTTTCATTAATTGCTCGTAACAGCCAAGTAGGAAGTCATATCCATTTTTAGATTTTGGGATCAGTAATATGTAGGGCCTATATATCTTCTACATGATTTGATCTCCTGCATGCCTACACACGAAGATGGTCAGGCACTAACAGGTCTGCAGTTAAGTTCACCTTGGAGATAGGAAATATCTCCACCTTTCAGTATTTACCCATCAGACCCAGACAGGATCCAAACCGTAGATACTCCTGTAAAGTTTTGATGCTCTGACTACCTGGTAGCCTACTTGATTATCATACCCATCATATGCAATCAATGCTTAAATAAATAAATGTTTCAGTAAATGTAATAGAAGGACAGAAAGGGAGCGGAGATGAGATAGCTGAATGTTTTTAACCTATTGATACGACAGATAAAAATTTGATGAAAATCAACCCATAAACAGCCGAGATCTCTCTCCTGACGGTAAAACATTGTCTTTACCTGCACATACTTCTGCTCAGTCTTCTTGATATGATATACTGTCCCATTTTGAATGATGATACATTGTCCCATTTGAATGATGATACACTGTCCCATTCTGAATGATGATACATTGTCCCATTTTGAATGATGATACATTGCTATTTTGAATGATGATACATTGTCCCATTTTGAATGATGATACACTGTCCCATTCTGAATGATGATACATTGTCCCATTCTGAATGATGATACATTGTCCCATTTGAATGATGATACATTGTCCCATTTTGAATGATGATACATTGTCCCATTTTGAATGATGATACATGTCCCATTTTGAATGATGATACATTGTCCCATTTGAATGATGATACACTGTCCCATTTGAATGATGATACACTGTCCCATTTTGAATGATGATACACTTGTCCCATTTTGAATGATGATACATTGTCCCATTTTGAATGATGATACATGTCCCATTTTGAATGATGATACACTGTCCCATTTTGAATGATGATACACTGTCCCATTTTGAATTGAATGATTTATTATACTGTCCCATTTTGAATGATGATACACTGTCCCATTTTGAATGATGATACACTGTCCCATTTTGAATGATGATACACTGTCCCATTTTGAATGATGATACATTGTCCCATTTTGAATGATGATACACTGTCCCATTTTGAATGATGATACATGTCCCATTTTGAATGATGATACATTGTCCCATTTTGAATGATGATACATTGGTCCCATTCTTGAATGATGATACATTGTCCCATTTTGAATGATGATACACTGTCCCATTTTGAATGATGATACACTGTCCCATTTTGAATGATGATACATTGTCCCATTTTGAATGATGATACACTGTCCCATTTTGAATGATGATACATGTCCCATTTGAATGATGATATGTCCCATTTTGAATGATATACATTGTCCCATTTTGAATGATGATACACTGTCCCATTTTGAATGATGATACACTGTCCCATTTTGAATGATGATAACTGTCCCATTTTGAATGATGATACACTGTCCCATTTTGAATGATGATACATTGTCCCATTTTGAATGATGATACACTGTCCCATTTTGAATGATGATACACTGTCCCATTTTGAATGATGATACATGTCCCATTTTGAATGATGATACATTGTCCCATTTTGAATGATGATACACTGTCCCATTTTGAATGATGATAACTGTCCCATTTTGAATGATGATACACTGTCCCATTTTGAATGATGATATACATGTCCCATTTTGAATGATGATACATTGTCCCATTTTGAATGATGATACATTGTCCCATTTGAATGATGATACACTGTCCCATTTTGAATGATGATATACTGTCCCATTTTGAATGATGATACATGTCCCATTTTGAATGATGATACACTGTCCCATTTTGAATGATGATACACTGTCCCATTTTGAATGATGATACATGTCCCATTTTGAATGATGATACATTGTCCCATTGTGAATGATGATACATTGTCCCATTGTGAATGATGATACATTGTCCCATTTTGAATAATGATACATTGTCCCATTTTGAATAAAAAAAAATGGAGATGTTTGCAAATTCATGTATGTGCACTTGTCATGATTTTACTTTTTGTAATCCACACTATATTTCCCCACTTCCCCATTTTATTTAATACCCTGCCTCACCCTCTGCCCTTCTGGAAACATCATACTACATGTATTTAGTTTACAAACCTGCAGAAGCAAAGTGTTGTCCAGTGTCACCTGTGGAAGATTCAGACGACAGCCTTTTCCACTTGCCAGAAAAAAACTTGTCTTCAGTTTAAGGAACTGATCATTTTCTGCAATAAACAAGACAAAACACTACTCTGATTTATACTTCAGTCTGATGCACACACAAACACCAACACCCCCCCCCCCCCCACCACACACACACAGCGCCTCTCAAATTATGTACAAGTCACAAACAATCTATGTCAGCGTGGCACAATTCATGAAAATACCAACAAACATTGCACATACACATACACAGTACATAATACTGAAGTGCACGTCTAGTATAGCACTGTTTGCATGTGCAGGCATACACACCATCACACACACACACACACACACACACACACACACACACACACACACACACACACACACACACACACACCACATTCACTCACACACACACACACACACCACACACACACACACACCACCATCACCATCACACACACACACACACACACACACACACACACACACACACACACACACACACACACACACACACACACACACACACACACGTGCCTACAGGCATGTAATACACACACTGTATCCAACAACAGTTGCACTCTTGATCTACAGAAATAGTAGGTCTTATATATAATCATGTTTACTTTGTAAACAATCATTCATAAAAAGTTCAGATTCTAAGATATCTTATATATTATCATGTTTACTTTGTAAACAATCATTCATAAAAAGTTCAGATTCTAAGATATACATTATCATGTTTACTTTGTAAACAATCATTCATAAAAAGTTCAGATTCTAAGATATCTTATGTATTATCATGTTTACTTTGTAAACAATCATTCATAAAAAAGTTCAGATTCTAAGATATACATTATCATGTTCACTTTGTAAACAATCATTCATAAAAAAATCAGATTCTAAGATATACTTATTATTACATCCTATGTTTACTTTGTAAACATATCATGTAACATTACAAAAAAGTTCAGATTCTAAGACTTTTTGTATAACTTTTGTAAGAAATTATTCATAAAAAAACTAGATCTATATGATCTATATATTATCATGTTTACTTTGTAAACATTTACAAAAAAAGATTCAGATTCTAAGACTTTTTGTATAACTTTTAAAGAAATTATTCATCACTGATCTGATATAGATCTATATAATCATGTTTGATCTGTAAACATTTACAAAAAAAGATTCAGATTCTAAGACTTTTTGTATAACTTTTAAGAAATTATTCATCACTGATCTGATATAGATCTATATAATCATGTTTGATCTGTAAACATTTACAAAAAAAGATTCAGATTCTAAGACTTTTTGTATAACTTTTAAAGAAATTATTCATCACTGATCTGATATAGATCTATATAATCATGTTTGATCTGTAAACATTTACAAAAAAGATTCAGATTCTAAGACTTTTTGTATAACTTTTTCAAAGAAATTATTCATCACTGATCTGATATAGATCTATATAATCATGTTTGATCTGTAAACATTTACAAAAAAAGATTCAGATTCTAAGACTTTTTGTATAACTTTTAAAGAAATTATTCATCACTGATCTGATATAGATCTATATAATCATGTTTGATCTGTAAACATTTACAAAAAAAGATTCAGATTCTAAGACTTTTTGTATAAGTTTTAAAGAAATTATTCATCACTGATCTGATATAGATCTATATAATCATGTTTGATCTGTAAACATTTACAAAAAAAGATTCAGATTCTAAGACTTTTTGTATAACTTTTCAAAGAAATTATTCATCACTGATCTGATATAGATCTATATAATCATGTTTGATCTGTAAACATTTACAAAAAAAGATTCAGATTCTAAGACTTTTTGTATAACTTTTAAAGAAATTATTCATCACTGATCTGATATAGATCTATATAATCATGTTTGATCTGTAAACATTTACAAAAAAAGATTCAGATTCTAAGACTTTTTGTATAAGTTTTCAAAGAAATTATTCATCACTGATCTGATATAGATCTATATAATCATGTTTGATCTGTAAACATTTACAAAAAAAGATTCAGATTCTAAGACTTTTTGTATAAGTTTTCAAAGAAATTATTCATCACTGATCTGATATAGATCTATATAATCATGTTTGATCTGTAAACATTTACAAAAAAAGATTCAGATTCTAAGACTTTTTGTATAAGTTTGTAAATAAATTGTTCATCACTGATCTTATATCAGGGTTGCCTACCGTCCTGGAAAATCCAGTTTTTGGTCGCGCGTCCAGGAAAATTAAAAACTGCCGAGACGGTTTTGGAAGTAGCCGTGGGTAAATCGAGGTCACTGATAAGGGTTCAGACCCCAGTACAGTTACACTGAGCTAGTCTTACCGTCAGTAGCAGGAACGTACGCACACATGTGCGAGCAGACAGATCAGACAGATAGCGCAGTAGCAGAACTCACATGTGTGTTCTGATCATGCATGGTGGAGTAGGCACTGACAAACCCATTGTGGTTGTTTTGTTTTTTTTCTGTCTTCTGTTCTTTCTTTCTGTCTTCTGTCTTCTTGTCTTTCTGTCTCTCTCTCTCTGTCTCTCTGTCTCTGTCTGTCTCTCTGTCTGTCTCTTCTTCTCTTTGTCTCTGTCTCTCTCTGTCTCTGCTCTTCTCTCCTATCTCTCTGTCTGTTCTCTCTGTCTCTGTCTCTCTTCTGCTGTCTCTCTTCTGTCCTTTCTCTCTGTCTTCGTCTCTCTCTGTCTGTCTCTCTGTCTCTCTCTTTGCTGTCTCTTCTGTCTCTATCTCTCTCTCTCTGTCTTACTCTTCCGTCTCTGTCTCTCTCTTCTCTTTTCCCTGAGCTTGCGCAAAACATATGCGCTGCCAAGGTCTTGATTATTATTTATCCTTATTCACTTAAGCCCAGCTGACAGCGTAGAAACATTCCATAATGTATACAACATCTCGTGGAAAAAATAACCCATCAGGAAAAGAAAATTGAGTACACATGTCAATGCATTCGCGCACATAATCTAAGGACATGCCCCTGGCGTTGTTCACTCCGTCCAATTCATCACGATAAGGGTTTAAAAAAGCCTGAATAAAAAGGTCAACAAAACTTAAACATTTTAAAAACAGGCCTGAAGTACGTAGAGTTGCTTTGCACATCACATTTCCATAGAGCCAAAAATGCGCTTAATACATGTACCAAATTATCAATCCTAAGAAA
>JAPXFY010000680.1:0-5000 GCA_030674185.1 Monoplex corrugatus | reverse complement strand
GAAACTCGAGCTCTCTCCTAGTTGAGAGCACGTCGCCGCGGTACAGCGCCACCCTATATTCTATTTCATTTATTTATTTATTCATTTATTTATTTATTCATTTATTTATTTTATTCATTTATTTATTCATTCATTTATTTATTTATTCATTTATTTATTTATTCATTTATTTAGCTATTCATTTTTTTTATTTCATTCATTTATTTATTCATTCATTTATTATTCATTTATTTATTCATTCATTTATTTATTATTCATTTATTTATTTATTCATTTATTTATATTCATTCATTTATTTATTTATTCATTTATTTATTTATTCATTTATTTATTTATTCATTTATTTATTTATTCATTTATTTATTCATTCATTTATTTATTCATTCATTTATTTATTCATTTATATTTATTCATTCATTCATATATTTATTCATTCATTTATTTATTTATTCATTCATTTATTTATTCATTCATTTACTTATTCATTTATTTATTTATTCATTTATTTCTTTATTGATTTATTTATTTATTCATTTATTTATTCATTCATTCATTTATTTATTCATTTGTTTATTTATTCATTCATTCTATTATTTATTTATTTATTATTATTTATTTTATTTATTTATTTATTTATTATTCATTTATTTATTATTCATTTATTTATTATTCATTATTTATTTATTCATTTATTTATTTATTATTTATTTATTTATTCATTTATTTATTCATTTATTCATATATTTCATTTATTTATTTATATTTATTTATTTATTTATATTTCTTTATATTATTATTTATTCATTCATTTATTTTTGACCAAGACTTCAAAGAGGCAAGAAAGCTAGTTGGCCGTCAAGGGAAGGGACCTGGAAAATCAACCCATTTCTCCGATGTTATTTATACCAGAGCAGCCGGGCAAAGGTCTTGTTCTTCATAGTTATCAAGTGCCATGGGTTCTTTAGCGTGCACAGACTAGAAGGAACACGAGTCAGACGCGTTTTTTCTGTTCTGTTCGATTTTTTTGTGGTCCCTTTCCGAAAAAAAACAAACCCAACAAACTAAACGTTTAGTTCGATTTTCCGGTCAAAACGAAAAGTCGAGGCTTCAACGGGAAACGAACCGTGGAACCTGGAGTTTAGATATTGGCAGGCGAACGTCTGAACCATTCTGCCACTCTTCTCCTTCTAACCCATGTACTCGCTAGTCTTAACTGTTGAGCGATGGTGCCCTAAGGTGTTCACTTAAAATTTTTTCGCCACTTTTGGTGATTTACAACAGTCAACGATAGGGGTTCCTGACTGTAACAATTCAGTGGAGACTACGTAACCAGACAGCTGTAGGGTACCCCAGTCAGTCTGAGCCAAAGAGGGACAGGAGATGAGGAAAGCCGTTATACACGTAATGCTGGCCCCTAGAAAGACTGTGAGGTCTCTCTATATCACACTTCAAGTTTTTATCTGAATCTCTTAACTGGTAGTGAATTCATCTATCCTGAGAAATTACTTCGTTTGAAATTCATTGGTCTGTTTTCCTTCCGCCTGCATAATCCTTGTCTGAGTCCTGTAGAAATCTAAAGGGGAGAAGAGACAGAGAGAGGGAGAGAGAGAGGGAGGGGGCAGAGAGAGAGAGAGGGAGAGAAAGAGAGGGAGAGAGAGGGGAGAGAGAGAGATTGAGAAAGAGAGAGCGAGAGCGAGAGAGAGACTTCAGACTTCAGACTTCAGATAGTTTATTCATATTAGGCCTTGGCCCCTTATGAAGGGGTATGTGAACAATACAGTACCTTCTAATTTAATGCACAAAAAGGTTTGAATTATACATATCCATAACTCATCTTATGACACAGCATTTTCTCTAAATTTCATAGCTTTATATAAGAACACAGAAAATTTGCGGACAACTTTTATATTTGTTGATGACAACAACAAGCACAGTTTAAACAGACAAGGCTGTCTATAATACTTAGGCTGAATAAACTTTTCCCTAAAATCTGTAAGTGCTTTACAACAAAAGACAAAGTGTACTTCGTCTTCTTTAGATTCTTTGCATAATGGACATAATAAATCATTATCATTTAATACTTTATATCTATATCGATGTACAGCCAAATCAGATACACCAAACCTAAATCTTGTTGTAATATACTTCACATGTCGTTCTAAATTTAGCTGCAAATACAGTTTTATTTCAGATACACTACTAAATGTTCTGTATAAATTAAATCTTTTGCTGTTGTTAATATGATAATTCCAGTCTTGCCATCTACAGTCTGTCAAGCGTTGACGAAAAATACGAATAAAGCCATTGACACTACCGACTCCCTGATATAACCACACATATCCAAATCCATATTTGTACAAACACAAACGTACATTCGATACCCAGTTTTTTTTACCATTGGCATCTAGATCATACAGCATTTTATATGCTTTCCATGGTATCCTAAATTTATCCATATGTAATAATCTGAGCCAATATCGGATACAATCAACAGCAGAATTCACATATACAGGGTAACGATTAGTTTCGCCATACACAAAATCATTAGGCGTTCTCCTATCTACTCCCAAAAACTTTTTAAGGGCAAACAAATGAACTGATTCACAATGAACAACAGCTTTCTCTAGCCCCCAAATTTCGGAGCCATATTGCATAGTTGGTTGGATCTGGGAATCAAAAAGCTTAACAAACAGTTCCAAAGAATAATTATTAAGACTACAGTTTCTTCATAATCCATAACAATGCATTTTTAGCTCAACTGGCAAGATCCTTACAAGCAACAACATAACTCAATCGCGTAATGAAAAAAATTCCCAAATACTTGTAAATATTTACAACAGGCATTACCGCACCATCATACACCCATCGTTCTCTTGCAACTAAATATTCACCTTTTCTAAATAAAATAATATTAGTTTTACTCATATTAACTTTTAGCTGGAGCGAAGACGCAGCACGTTGTAAGCTATTCAACTGCGCCTGCAATCCAGCAACTGTTTCTGACAACAGAACAACATCATCAGCCAACAACAGAATGAACAGTTCAAATGCATCTTGAGGCAAAATAGCTCCATGTTTTCCATTATTTATTACTTCTAGCGCTAATTCATTTATGAAAAGAGAGAACAATACCGGACTACATGCATCTCCTTGTCTCACTCCAGTTGTGCAGTTGATAAAGTCAGTGAATTTAGCTCCACGTCTTACCTTTGATTTAACAGTCTTATACATGCTTTTGACACATTTATATAGTTTACCTTTAATACCATTTTAAAATAAGATTGGCCAAAGTAAATTCCTGTTGATAGAATCAAAAGCCTTTTAGAAATCTATAAAAGCTACATAAAGTTTGCGATTGTGTGTAAACTGTTTTTGTACAACAGCATGTAAAGTAAATATATGATCTACTGTTGAATATTCTTTTTTAAACCCTGCTTGGTGATCACCAGTAATACTATTTTCTTCTACCCATTCCTGTAATCTGTTATTGATAATCGTACAAAAACGTTTGCTACTTACATCACTAATAGAAATGCCCCTATAATTATTTGGGTTATTAATATCACCTTTTTAAAAAGAGGTACCATGATTGATTCAGACCAGTTTCGAGGAAACTCACCATAATCAAAAAGTCTATTGAATAACCTTACAAAAAATTGTATTACCTGATCACTTGATTCTTTAAGGAGCTCACTAATAATACCATCTGGGCCAGGTGATTTCCTATTTTTCAGCTTTCTCAATGCAAGTAATACCTCTTCTGTCGAGATTGACCGATCCATATATCCACTCCCCTCATCATCAGGTACCTCACCAACACATACATCGTTATGTTCCGTACCATTAACATTCTCTATTTCGAGCAATGCTTTAAAATGTTGGAACCATGTGTCAAGTGCAATATTGCTTTTTGGTTGTTTTCCTTTAAATGAAACTCTGCGAACAGTGTCCCAAAATTCCCTTTGACTTTTTATAGAAGATAAGAGTTTATCCAGCAATGTATCATTAAACTGTTTTTTCTTTTTCTTTAGCAGATTCTTATATTCACGTCTGGCAACTAAATACTCGTGTTGGTCTTCTGGTTTTAATGACCGTTGGCTTCTTTTTAACAGTCTCCTGACGTATCTTTTCTTACCTACACATTCCTGATCAAACCAATCACATGGTGTCTTACTTTTGTTAATATATACACGCTTTTGCATACAACGAGCACATTTCTTAATACATTCATTAAACAAGTCGAGAGCATCATTAACATTCACGTCAATTAAATCTGTAGCAGCACTAAACTGTGTCTGTGATTCTTCCTTACACAGATTTTCATAATAAACATGAGCAGACTCATTTTTCCAAACAATTTTTTCGATCATGTCATTTTCATTCTCTGTGTTAACAGTTACGGGTTTATTTCCTTTTGGGAAGGCAATACACACTGTTACAGGCATATGATTAGATTCAATTCTCTCATCGACACCTAATTCACATGAATCGCAGACAAGAGAAAACAGATCGTTTGAAAAAATAAAATAATCATTGACACTATTACCCAAATCAGAAATATATGTATAGCGACCTTGAAGGTCACCTTTACATACACCATTTAATTTAAAATACACAGATCTAATGACGTACACATATTCAAAAGTAATTTACCATAGTTATTTAAAAATAAATCCTGAGAGCAGCAGTTAACACTATTTGGCTGACTTCTACATTGCATTTCAAGGATATTGTTTACATGAATATCATGGCGAATGTTAGACGGCCTACTGTTCAAATCCCCACATAAAATAATCCAACAATCATTTTTTAGCAGGAGATCAATGAGATATTCTTCTAGTAACTCAGTTCCGTTTGAAACATCAAAATACTCATAAAATGGAGAACCTTCTGGTGGGACATATGAACAAATATACAACACATCTTTCTGAACTCCAAACAACTGCTTACTGATAACAAATGCACAGCAATTAACATGTTCATTAACCTCAACTTTTTTG
>JAPXFY010006801.1:7500-12007 GCA_030674185.1 Monoplex corrugatus | reverse complement strand
CATTTTTCCCCCTCCCATCAGCCGAAATTTCAAGGGAAGATCCATGTGAAGTAAACAAAAAAAAGAAAAAATAACATTAGCTAAAAGACTTTTTTTTCAAATTTTTCCATTGTTACTTTCGGGAGTGTGTTCATGTTTCCATAAGCCAGCCACTGACATGACCTTACAGGATTCGATATTCTGGCATGTGTATACACAGCAAGGGGTTAATTAGACATTGGTGCAGGTCTGTGCACTTGTTGACCTGGACAATCAGAAAAAAAATCTATACACCCTTTACCAATCCCAGTAGAGGTGTTTCCCGGGAGATCGAACTCAGAACCCTCTGATTAGATGTCTGATGTTAAAACACTTGACTACCACCGTGCCGTCAGAAAAGATGAGAGAGGGTGGCAAGAGAGAGAGAGAGAGAGAGAGAGAGAGAGAGAGATAGGCAAACAGACAGATAGACAGACAGATAAATAGAGAGAGAAAGGAAGACAGACAGACAGACAGACAGACACGCAGACAGTACAGACAAAGAGACAGAGAGAGTCAAAGAGACAGAGAGACAGAGAGAGACAAGAGAGAGAGATATAGAGAGAGAGACAAAGAGACAAAGACAGAGAGAGACAAAGAGACAGAGAGAAAGAAAGAGAGAGGAGAGAAAGAGAGTGAGAGAGAGAGAGGGGGGGGCAGACATACATACAGACAGACAGAGATACAGACAGACAGAAAGACAGACAGCCAGACAGAGACAGAGACAGACAGACGGACAGAGAAATGAAGAGAGAGATATATATAGAGAGAGAGACAGAGAGATAGAGATAGAGATAGAGAGAGAGAGAGAGACAGACAGAAAGAAAGGAAGAAAAAGGTAAGTAAAAGGGAAAAAAACAAGCAAACACCTGACATTTTCTTTTAATTCCTGGCACTCGTATAATGATAAATCATTCTTGTACCGCGCCATTCTCTGAACTCATTAACTCTTTGACCCCCAGCACCCTATCCACCAACTACAAAACATTAACCCTATGACTCCATCAACCTATCCAACATCTTCCTGCAGGAAGCTGGAGGACAAGGTGAAGGAATAAAAGAGATACAAATTTGCTCTGCTAGGTGGTTGGCGATCCAGAATGCTGGTGGACAGGCGCGAGAGCCAAAGGTGAAGGAATCAAAGAGATATAAATTTGCTCTGCTAGGGTGGTAAGCGATCCAGAATGCTGGTGGACAGGGTGGGAGCTCTGCCATGTCCCCAAATTTCACACGGCAGATCTGTTGTAATAAATATGCAAAAGGAGAATGACATTAGCTTAAAGTCATTTCTTCAAACTTTCAATTGCTTGCTTTCTGGGTGTTTTCACGTTTCCATAAGCCAGCCACTGACATGACCTTACAATATTTGATATTTTGCATGCGTATACATACAAGACAGGGGGGTTGATAAGACACTGGCACAGAGCTGTACACATTGTTGATCTGGATGATCGGAACAATCTACACAACCTTTATCAATCCTGGTAGAGATGTCTCGGTGGATCGAACTCAGAACCCTCTGATTAGATGTCTGATGTTAACCCACTTGACTACCACCGCGCCCGTCAGAAAGACAGAGGGAGAGAGAGAGAGAGAGAGAGAGAGAGAGAGAGAGAGAGAGAGAGAGAGAGACAGACAGACAGAGACAGAGACAGAGACAGAGAGAGACAGAGAGACAGACAGACAGGCAGACAGACTGACAGACAGATAGACAGACTGACAGACAGAGAAATAAAGAGAGAGAGAGGAAGGAAAAGAGAGAGAGAGAGACAGACAGACAGACAGAGAAATGAAGAGAGTGAGAGGAAGAGAGAGAGAGAGAGAGAGAGGAAAAGAGAGAGACAGACAGACAAACAGAGAAATGCACACAGAGAGGTAGACAGAGAGAGAGAGAAAGGAAAAAAGAGACAGATAGACAGACAGACAGGCAAACAGACAGACAGAGAAATGAAGAGAGAGAGAGAGAGAGAGAGAGAGAGAGAGAGAAAGGGAGAGAGATACAGCTAAGTAGAGAGAGACACACACACACAGAGACAGAGAGAGAGAGAGAAAGAAAGAAAGAAAGAGAGAGAGAGGGGGGGGGAGGGGGGAGTGAGCTAAGTAAAGGGAAAAAAACACCTGACATTTTCTTTCAATTTCTGGCACTCGTATTATGATAAATCATTCTTGTACCGCGCCATTCTCTGAACTCATTAACCCTTTAACCCCCGCTCCCAATCCACCAACTGCAAAAACTTAACCCTATGACTCCCTCACCTCATTCACTCTATCCACTGACTTCCTGCAGGAAGCTGGTGGACAGGGTGAAGGAATCAAAATGATACAGTGTTGCTTTGCTAGGGTGGTTGGCGATCCAGTATGCTGGTGGACAGGGTGCGAGAGTCAAAGGGTTAAAGATTCAATGCGCATGAGACAATAGCTGACTTGAGAAAGCGGTTAGACTCGTAAAAAGACATAATCAGCAAAACAAAGAAACACCACTACTTCTTCTTCTTCTCCTTCTTCTCTTCCTTCTTCTTCTCTCTTCTTCTTCTTCTTCTTCTTCTCTTCTTCTTCTTCTCTTCTTCTTCTCTTCTTCTTCTTCTTCTGTTCTTCACACAGATAACCCACAGCGCCATATGTAGATCAATAGATCAGTCACGTTTGCTGAGAGCGTGGAATGTTGTGAGTGGAAAAGCTTTGTAATGTAACGTGCAGCTATAAACGTTTAGGGCTTTTTTAATGTCAGGTTGGAGACGTGTTCGTGATTAATTATCATGGAAGTCGCTGAGTTGTGAGTTAATTTTTGTCACTTTTTCCTTTTCTTTCTTCTTCTTTTTTTTCTTTTTTTTATCCAGTGATATGTTATTACAGAAATTTGCTGCGTTGGATG
The DNA here is from genome assembly GCA_030674185.1 of Monoplex corrugatus. NCBI lineage: Eukaryota > Metazoa > Mollusca > Gastropoda > Littorinimorpha > Ranellidae > Monoplex > Monoplex corrugatus. The sequence goes on along the minus strand of JAPXFY010006801.1, from coordinate 9,117 downwards.
CTTCTAGAAACACCGAAGAATTGCTTTCCAGTGCTCGACCAGGTTCAATATCGAACACCTAAGGCAGTGTACCAGACAGGAAGACAGAACAAGGAAACACGAAAAGGAAATTATTATGATCATTTTACTGAGAGAGAGAGAGAGAGAGAGTGAGAGAGAGAGAGAGAGAGAGAGAGACAGACAGACAGACAGACAGACAGACAGAGAGAGACAGACAGATAGACAGACAGAGAGGGAGAGGGAGAGACAGAGAGACAGACAGAAAGACAGAGAGGGAGAGGGAGAGACAAATAGAGAGAGAGAGAGAGAGAGAGAGAGAGAAACAGACAGACCGGAGAGACAGAGAGAGAGATAGAGAAAGACAGAGACAGACACAGAAACAGACATACAGACATACAGACACAGAGACAGAGACACAGAGACACAGAGACAGAGACACAAAATAGTGCATACACCATCGTCATTGTTTTTCAATATGTGTGCACAGGCGTACAGTATGTATGTTCAGTCAATATAAATATTCTTAAAACGAATTTTAGCTAAGTTTCCCATTTCCTGTATTCTCACACTCAAAATTGTGAAGAAAAGAGAAAAGTCACTTTCAATAGTATTATGTTGCTATGTTATAAATATATGATATTTCATACGATTAAAAAACAAACAAACAAACAAACAAACAAAACAAACAAAACTTTTATGTTATAGGACGCAGGCATTATCGTACCAGAGGCAGCTTCAAGTTCAATATGTACAAAAAGAGCTACTTGTCGGCTTGCTCGTGCAACATGTAAGACTTAACACGTCCTTTCAAACTCAGCGTGGGATTTTTCGGCTCCAACCGGCTCCTACCTAGAGTCGAGCTTGCTATGGACTATGTGGGAAGACTGGGATCACACGGTCGAGTCTCATCCACTTCACGGATGCTTCATTGAGGATGTGTTGCACAAATCTTCTGACCTACACCACAGGTGTCTGTTTCTCTCGGGCCTGTTTGAGGCTGGTATTTATTATGATTGTGGGCGTAGAGAACAGCCCTGTTACACTCTCTTGTTGTTATTGTTGTTTAAAGCCCAGCCGACCGAGTAGAGCCATATCAGAGCTATAACCGCTTCAAAACATTCAAAATGTTTCTCTTCATCCTATATGGAACGCCATAGCATCATAATTATCATCCTTATCGCCATCGTCATCATCACATTGTAAAAACTGTGCCAGCTTCCGTGACCATTAAGATCGAGTAGAAAATGGATTGTTTTTTGAAGGTAGGATACGCACAAACACATGTCATTTACATGTAACCAAGATCATTCCAGAGGTAGGCTGATTAAAGACCAGTATAAGATATAGACTAGGCACAATATAGTCTAGTTAGGGCCTCAGGTCCCGGCCAGGTAATGGGTTTATGTGCAGGCCTAAAGGCTTGTGCCATGATCACCATACACATAGCACCTGTGACGTTAGTGCATAAGGAATTCGTTCCGAGCGCGGAGACGTTATCTTGAGAAACTGAAACTGAAACTGAAACTGAGACTGAAACAGAAAAAGGAACAACAACAGCAACAGCATCAACAACAACAATAACAACAACAACAACAACAACAACAACAAAAACAGCAA
>JAPXFY010006800.1:5000-12008 GCA_030674185.1 Monoplex corrugatus | reverse complement strand
AGAAAATGACCTCCAAAGATAACGATCTAAAAAATTCAAGATCCCTGTGTTCGGCCTCTTTGAGTAGCTTCCCACGGTCAAATACCACTAAATTCAGCTCAAATCATACCTCTGCGTTCTGTTCTATCATTTATTACCAGGAAAAGCAAAATCGAAATCGGTCATTTTTCATTACTTTTTGACAGCCATTTTGGACAAAAATCACGACTTCCCAACCTACCCTTGAGACACATCTCACCAGTTTAATTCGTGCATGCCGAGTCCAAATTTATCATCCAAATTAATCTCAGACGACAATTGGCTGAGAAAATGGCCTCCAAAATTAGCGATCTTGAAAATCAAAGATCCCTGTGATTGGCCTCTTTGAGTATCTTCCCACGGTCAAATACCACTAAATTCAGCTGAAATCATACCTCCGCGTTCTCCCATTTACCACCAGAAAAAGCAAAATCGAAATGGGAAAAAGCAAAATCGAAATCGGTCATATTTGCAGAATTTTTGACAGCCGTGGACCTGGCGGTCATTTTGGACAAAAATCACAACTTCCCAACCTACCCTTGTGACACATCTCACCAGGTTAATTCGAGCATGCCGAGTCCAAATATACCATCCAGATTAGTCTCCGGCGAAAATTGGCTGCGAAAATGGCCTCCAAAGTTAGAGATCTTGAAAATTATAGATCCCTGTGATCGGCCTCTTTGAGTAGCTTCTCACGGTCAAATACCTCTAAATTCAGCTCAAATCATACCTCTGTGTTTCTGGTATATCAATTACCACCAGTAAAAGCATAATCTAAATCGGTCATTTTTCCCGACTTTTTGACAGCCGCAGACCTGAGGGCCATTTTGGACAAAAATCACAAGTTCCCAATCTGCCCTTGTGACACATCTCATCAGGTTATATCGAGCATGCCGAGTCCAAATTTACCATCCAAATTAGTCTCCGACGAAAATTGGCCGAGAAAATGGCCTCCAAAGTTAGCGATCTTGAAAATTGAAGATCTCTGTGATCGGCCTCTTTGAGTACCTTCCCAGGGTCGAATACCACTAAATTCAGCTGAAATCATACCTCTGCGTTCTGCTCTATCATTTACCACCAGAAAAAGCAAAATCGAAATCGGTCATTTTTTCCCGACTTTTTGACAGCCTCGGATCTGGCGGCCATTTTGCAGACAGACGCACACACACACACACACACACACATACACACACACCACACACACACACACACACACACACACACACACAACAGAGAGAGAGAGAGAGAGAGAGATGCACAGACACACACACACACACACACACACACACACACAGATCTTCCTGAAAATTAACCATTTCCAAGTTTCCTCTTTTCTCCTTAGGTTTTTTAAAAAATTTTTTTGTCTAAAATCACTTTAGTGAATAGACATTAAATCAAAGACCACCACCACACACACACACACGTAGAAATGCACACTTGCATGCACATCCACACACATCCATGTGTGCGCAGTTCGAACATAACGCATGCATCACATCTATTACAGACATAAAAGAGGAAATAGCCATTCTGTCTACCGTGACAATGGCCTTCGCAGTTCTCTGCTTGTTGCTAGTAATGGTTATTGATCTGATTCTGTTTGGTATCACAGAAAGCAGCTTTGATACAGCAACAACAACAAAAACACAAGTTTACCGCGAATAGCCTTCCTCTCTTACTATACAGCATTTCGATTACACTTGTAGCTCCATAAACCAGTTATTTCAGGAACGAAGTGGAAAACTTGGAAATCGTCGACTGGCAGGCGTGCATAAGGTGACCTTCACCTCAGTAGTTCAACCTTTTCGGGGTGAACAAAGGTCGAGCACTCTTGTGTGTTTGAAATGATCACGGGACCATTGACACTATATCGTTTCATCTATGAAGGGGAGAAAAAACATTCCCTCACACCTTCTGCTTTTCGGGGTTGGGGGAGAGATAGTCAGAGCACACAGTACGAAGACCCAAGGACTCCTTTCTTTGGATATGACACTGAAAAGTAGATCAGGAAGATATTGGAAAGGATACGCTGCAGGCTATAGTCTTTATTATTATTATTGTTTGTTTGTTCGTTTGTTTGCTTGTTTGTTTGTTTGTTTGTTTGCTGATGGAAAATGAGAGAGAGACGGGGAGAGAGAGAGAGAGAGAGACAGACAGACAGACAGACAGACAGAAAGAGACAGACAGACAGATAACAGAGACAGACAGACAGTCAGACAGACACACAGAGAGACAGACAGTCAGAGATGGACAGAGAGAGACAGAGACAGACAGAGACAGAGAGAGAGAGAGAGAGTTGCTTCAAGCTAAGGGCACTCAAACGTTGTATGTACAGTATGTATATAGATTGTAAGCTTTGCTGCATTTAGATGAACAGGATCTGTCATTTACAGTAAACATTACCAGGCCTTTCAACACTTCCATCTGTCGAACGGCCTCTTTTTTGATCCAGAAAGCAAACAATGTCAACTATCAACTTGTCCCACTCGTGACACACCCCACCATCCTTATTGAAACAAAACACAAGCTCTTCAGTTCTGTTTTTTCCCCTCACTATCGTCACATACCAGTGCAAGACATGAACCATGACTAAACCCCTAGAACACTGTGAAGTGCGTTACTTGAGAAGAGCTGTCAACGAGGCAAGACGTGACAATGATCAAAAACACTAAGAAGAGAGAAATGGTGGGAAAAACATCAGCCCACCGCCATATTCATGAACAGGGAATTAAGTGATTTAGCCATCTGACCAGATAGGATCCCCACGAGTTGGCTCAACTCTCTCTCTCTCTCTCTCTGTCTCTCTCTCTCTCTGTCTCGCTCTCTCTCGCTCTCTCTCTGTCTCTCTCTCTCTTTGTATATCTATCTAATACAATTAACCTGAAATGAAGCTCATACGTATGTAACTAAAAGATATTGGAATTCAAAGCAAGATGCAGACCGAGGAAAACCTGGATTGATAGTGTGAAAGAGGTCTTGAGATTACGTAGCATTTTCTCATTTCCAGTTCGTTTCTGATCAGCAAATCTTTCTCCCCGTGGCACTCAGAATGGTACGATGAGACAGACGAAAGAAAGAAGAATTTGAGCCTCTTCTAAATTCAGTATTCTTTTCTTCGGGCTACCAAGCATATCTCTGAAAATAATACTTTCTTTGTTTTTATTCTCATAACACTTTAGGGTACGTTGATGCACACATAGTGAACTAGGAACTCGGAAATGAGAACACAAGTTTGCCATAAGAGCGAAAAAAACAAGGTTATAAGACAGACTGGTTGCAGTGAGTTGACATAACCGGCTATGGTTTCACTTTTCACCTGAATATCATCATCAATGGATGCAGTCCATATTAGACATTCTGTTGCACGTATCTGTAAATCATGTTACCTGAGTAAGTCACCAGGATTTAGCATACCTGTTATAGAGCAATCGATTGTTGATGGTATCTATCCATCTTGAATCTTTTTCATCATTTCACTCTCTCTCTCTCTCTCTCTCTCTCTCTCTCTGTCTCTGTCTGTCTCTGTCTCTGTCTTTCTCTCTGTAACCCAGCTCCCAATGTCAAGATTGTGCAAGCAGGCATACGAGATGTTACTGAATCAATTAGATTCGGGTAAACAAAACTGGGCATATTTTTGTTAAGAATATGCCCAGTTTTGTTTACCCGAATCTAATTGATTTGGTATTGTGTGGATGTGCCAGGGAGTTGGTTATGAACAAGGATTTATTTCAGAATTTAGGGATAGACTAGTTGATTCGTACAAACAAAACTGGCACGCTCAAATGGAAGAATCTGAGAAATATGATTGGTTCCTTTCCTTTAAAAGTATATTTCAAACCGAAAAATATATAAAGGCCGTAACAAATAAAATGGCACAGAAGCAATCTTGCTCGTGTTAGACTAAGAGCCCTAGGGCTAAATGCAACAACAAGATGGTTTTACTCAAATTCATCGGCACACTATTTGTCCCATGTGTGATGCAGAGGCAGAAGATGAAATGCATTTTTTGCTTGTTTGCAAGTCGTATGAAAGTATACGACAAAAATGCATAATCTTTGATGAGGACATTTCAAGTCAAAGGGTCATTACCAGAATACTCATGACTGAAAATGAAAAATATAAAAAATCCCTCGCTAAATTTATCGCCCTTGCTTGGGAAAGTCGGAGAAAGAAAACAACACAGCAATAAATTAATGTAAGTTTATCTCCAGTGAAATTATCACTTTATACTGTTCTTATGTTTATTCGCCGGATTTGGGTCTTCCTCTTACTTATATGACTAATTACGTCGGGTGGTCAACTGTTTCTTCAACTTTTTGTTCAACCTTTTGTTCAACTTTTTTTCCTTCAAGTTATTTCTTTTTCATTAGGACAAAAAATTCAAATGGATGTGATGTCAGACATGACTATATTTATAAATCTTTATTTCGCCAAAACGTTGCCATAAAGTTAAATGACTTTGTTTTATGCTCCTTGCCACAAGGACAAACATGTCAGTGGCAATAAACCATTTTCAGTTTCAGTTTCTCTGTCCCTCTCTCTGTCTGTGTCTCTCTCTGTCTCTGTCTGTCTGTCTGTCTGTCTCTCACTCTTTCTCTCTCTCTCTGTCTCGCTCTCTCTCGCTCTCTCTCTCGCTCTCTCTCTCTCTCTCTCTCTCTTCCTCGCTGTCTCTGTCTCTCGCTCAGTGTCTCTGTCTCTGTCTGTCTGTCTGTCTCTGTTTCGCTCTTTTTCTCTCCGTTCCTCTCTCTCTCTTTCTCTATCTGTCTCACTCTCTCTCTCTCTCTTTCTCTTTGTATATCTATTTGATACAATTAACCTGAAAATGAAGCTCATCTGAAATCACACCACAAAGTATACCTTTTCTGTTTCTTTTGCACAATGTGTGTATCTGCCTCTTTCAGTTTTTAAGTCATGTGCACAGACTGAAAGTTTTGCATTACGGCTTTCTGTGGTCCGATTTCTTGATATCTATTTGGCAAGGGTCCAAACTGTGTTTGTATGTAATTTCATTATAGAAATATAATCCTGTGTGTGTGTGTGTGACAGAGAGAGAGAGAGAAAGGGAGTGTGTGTGTGTGTGCACATGTGCGCGTGTGTGCGTGTGTGTGCGTGTGTGTTAGTGTGTGTGCGTGTGTGTCTGTGTGTGTGTTTGTGTGTGTGTGTGTGTTTGTGTATGTGTGTGCGTGCGTGCGTGCGTGCGTGCGTGTGTGTGTATGTGTCTGTGTGTGTGTGTGTGTGTGTGTGTGTGGAGAGAGAGAGAGAGAGAGAGAGAGAGAGAGAGAGAGAGAGAGAGAGAGAGAGAGTTGTTGTTGTAGATTTGACGTCTTCTACATCCGAAGGGGGCTTGCCTGGTTTGGTCATCTCAATCGCTACAACAGCCTTTCTTAAACTAAAGTGTAATTCGTTCTTCTTTCAGTGACTATAGCCTTTTGTAGTCCCTATGTTGACGAGGTCAAATGAAAAAAAAGAGTATTGCTTACGGTTGTCTGTCACAGTCGATAACAAGATTCATTTCATTTCATTCCAGGTCCCTGGAAAAAGGCCGACTCACGGGACAACAAAGGAATTGTATGTTGGACAGACCTCACTGTGCGGAAATGCTGGCAACCCATGCAGTCATGGCGGATACTTTATGCTGCTTCGATGTATCATGTGTGCACAAAAACGAAAAGAAAATGAATGTATACAATCCGGGTGATGATTAAACAGTCACAGTTTGGGAGTTGATTTTGAAAACACAGAAAATGAGCATGAATCATACTACTAATGAATACTTATGAAGAAAAAGATATTTGTTTTCATGTTTGAAAAGTCAGTTTACATTTGCTATCTGCCGTCTGATGCCAATCCTAATGCAGCATATACATAGGCCTTCAGTATTACACAGTCGCAAAAGACACCATATTCACATAAAAGCAAACATAAATGATACCCATTACTTTCTTTTTGGTCTGCTACAAAGTTAATACAACACAGGTAGTGACTACTATGAGATCACATATACATGATGCCAACCAAACAATCTAATACTGTTTCTGTCGCGAAGGCCCTTGTACGTATATACGCATCTATATAAGAACACGCCCTCTTAAAACATACAATCTGGTATTGCTTCTATCACAAAGGCCCTTATACGTGTATACGTATCTATATAAGAACACGCCCTCTTTAAACACACAGATTACATATCTATACCATCGTTTCAATCACGACCACATTTTCGCATTACATGTTTGCTTAAAAGCTTAGTTGAACTGCTCTCAAATTTTTCCCGTGTATCAAATCGCCCCATCCACTGGCAAAGGTAACGTGGTTGACAAGATTTCTGTAAACATAAAACCATATTACTTTGGTATGGCGAATTAGTAAGTGCATCCGAATGAAGTTTGGAAAGCAATGCACTCGCTTTGGTGACAACACATAACAAACACAAAACAGCACACACACAAAAAACGTAATTGTACAATATCCAACAGTGTGATGCCAGAAGAAAATTGTCATATGTTCTTCGCCATCTCTCGTTCGCCTTTTACATGTTCATGGTCAGACCACATCTCGCTGGGAGTGTGGCCGGTATTTTTTCCAGTTCCTGCCGGCGGCAATGGAACTGATTATCAGCGCAGTTGTGTCTGCCATGTCTCCTGTCACTTCACTTGATAGAGGTGATGTCGTCACAACATGATTATATACAGTCCTTTTGACCGTAGAGGCAAGTTGGTAAAGGGGACAGCTTTTGTGACCCTTTCTGCGTTCTAGTGCATGAGTATGAAAAGTATTTGCTGGCTGGTACGTTTTCGTGTCTTTGTGCAGACAGTGGCTTTCCTCCCTTGTTTCCTGGAGTGACAGGATGTACAGAAGGGACCTCCAGTACCTGATGATAGATCCTGTTGAGGTTCAGGACCGATGCTGCTCCACTCCAGAGTGCCCTCAAATGGACGAGCATCGTTCTCATCTAATGTAAATTACTGTGTAGGCATATGCATTATATGA